>JAXQQM020081774.1:0-19310 GCA_034641835.2 Pinus albicaulis | reverse complement strand
CATAACCCTGGTGTGGTGACCATAATGGGAATGTCACTTTGTTACAGCCTTATGAACATGGTAGGCTGGCTCGTACTGAGACCCCCTATCCTCCATCCGCGAACAAAATTTTGTTATTATTACACATTTTTATGATAAAAAGAGGGAGGCTCAGTACTCCTTAAGAGCAGGGATGGTGGAAGAAGTTGAACATGTCAATAGAAAAATATACCCATAATCTCATTTATTACAGACAGAGAAGATTATAATCCAGAAGGGTGGAACCCGCATGGTATTAAGATGATCAATCAATATCATGTTCAACAGAAAACAATGCAGTAAAGTAGTATATAAATAATTGTGTCCCTTTTGAAAATAATCTATCATCAAGGAGTTGTCCTGTTAAAGATCATAACATGAATGATATTAACTTGCCTCAATAGAATCCATAATTCTTGTCCTCATAAAAGTAGTGTACTTCATGCCATGAAGGGGAATCAGTAAAATGTGGTTGAGATGAACTAGGAATAATCCCACAAGAGGAAGGAAGGGTTGCTCCCAAAGTGTTGCTTCTTTGAAGGAACAGCAAAAACACTCAAAAAAAGTGTTGTTCCTTGTAGGGAACAACAAAGGAAATGCACACAAAAAAGCAAAAATACACACAAAAAAGTGTGAAAATGCAAATGTCGTTCCTTTGGAAAAAGGAACAGCAAAAACACTCAAAAAAAGTGTTGTTCCTTGTAGGGAACAACAAAGGAAATGCACACCAAAAAGAAAAAATACACACAAAAAAAGTGTGAAAATGCAAATGTCGTTCATTTGGAAAAAGGAACAACAAAAACTAAAAGTGTCGTTCTTTTAGAAAAGGAACAGCAAAAACGCAAGTGCCGTTCCTTTGGAAAAGGAACAGCAAAATGGACAGTCATACAATGCAAACATGCAAAAAAACAAATTAGTTGTTCACGGTATTGATGCTGAGGATGAGTTACACTTTGAATGAAGCAATACCTGAAACACAAAATATAAGAGAAATTAGAAAAAAAACAACAAAAACAGTATGTAAATAAATAAATTAAGTTACAACAGCTATGATGTTATGTCAAAAAAAATGATCTCTTTGAAAAATGTTTTGGCAGTAGTGATAAGACATGAATCTTCAAATTGAAATAAATTCTTCATTTCTTCTATTACGAATCCGTTGGGTAATGAGTTAGATGAAATTCCTTTGTTTCATAAAATTTCTTTCAAAAATCACTCGTCCATAAATTGGCCTTCTTTATTTTCCCAAGACCTGCAAAAAACGAGTGTCTACCTGCAAGAAAACATTAAATCATGGAGAAAGAGAGGTGCGCGGGCTCCCCTAATCCAAGAATTATGCAAAAAACTAACAAGTAGTTACTCTGTAAAACAAATCCACGGAGAAAATAACAAAGTAAAATTTATTTGTTACATGCGGGAGAGCAGTGGCCAATCATGCTAACCTGCAGTGTTTTAGTCACAACTTCTTTGTTTTTCGTCCAAATTGAGTGATTCCAAAGCCAAATGAGAGCTAATTCAAAGGTTAATCTCCAATAGCAACAGGTTTTAAAAATTCAATGATATGATATGTCAATTTTACTTAGAACAACCTGCATAACAGAGTCATTTTCGCTTACCCCACTTAGAACAACAGTGAATGTTTTAAGCATAGATTCTTCGTTTGATGTCGGATTCGAATGATTCAAATTGTAAATGAAATTAGATTCATTTATTTATCTCCAATAGAAACAGGTTTTGAAGAAAAGAAGAATTGATAGGTGAAATACTGTAAGGAACATCCGGAAAAACAGAGTTTTAAGGGTGTTGATTTACGATAGACAGTCAGTATTTTGATCATAACTTCCCCATACGATATCGAAAATGAGTGATTCCAATTGCATTGGAAACTAGATTCATAGGGAAATCTACCATAGAAACAGGTTTTAAAAATATGGTCATTTAGGCCTCCAAAAACTGACTGTCCCAACTCTGTTCCTGAGCTGCCCGCTAGACATCCGGTCAATGTTTTGGTTCTAACTTTTTCGTTTCAAATCCAAATTGACTGATTCAAATTGGGTTAGAAAGTAGACATCAAGAGCTATCTAGGGTAGAAACAGGTTTTAAAAATATGGTCATTTAGGCCTCCAAAAACTGACTGTCCCAACTCTGTTCCTGAGCTGCCCGCTAGACATCCGGTCAATGTTTTGGTTCTAACTTTTTCGTTTCAAATCCAAATTGACTGATTCAAATTGGGTTATAAAGTAGACATCAAGGGCTATCTAGGGTAGAAACATGTTTTAAAAATATTCATTTTTGGTCCCTCTAAACATGACTGTCCCGACTGTTTTTCCAGAAAGTTCATCAAGCCCGCAAGCCAAAAAAATGATATTCAAGCATTTTTTCAAAGTGGTGATAAAAAATGAATATGAGTGTTTGTAGAGCTATTATTTCCATTATAAGTCATCTACATACACAAATGAATTAAAAAATTATCACCAATATTGATTTGCATAGCATGTTGCAACAAAAAACAACTAGTTTTACATAAAAAACAAAATGCATTTATTTATTCCCTTATTTATTTTATTTTCTACACTAACCTATTTTGATTTGAAAAATGAATATGACTACGTATATGAGTACTTCCAGTGGAACCATTTTCGAAATAAGGCTTCATGTATACACATACCCAAATTTGAAAAATGCATATTAATGAAAATTAGGGTATGAGAAGCCAACTTCCCTTGAAAAAATGGTATCAAAAATTGTTGAAGCATAGAGTGATGATGCAAACACGTGATGGAGTGAAACCAATCTTCAATATATCTGTTACTTTCTTGATTTCCCATCATACCATGAAGTTCTTGAGCTTTTAAAATGGTTTGTTGGTGCAACCTAGAAGAAACCTCATTTGCTTCCATAGCTTCTACAATTTTTGAATTTGAAACATTCCGAATCTCATTGTAAGTTTTCTCTAATGGCGCATGTGAGATAGAATGGGTGGGAAGGGTGGGTAAATTTGGCAGTTCAACATTGTAAGCATGTTGTACTGGTTTATTGTGGTGAGGGTGTGGAATTAGTTGAGCAGGAAATTGTGTATGGAATGGAGCATTGTGATGATGTGGTTGGTTGGGTTGAGTGGATAAATTTGATATGCAAGCAGGATGTTGTGAAAGAGCCGGTGGAGAATATGGAGAATGTGCTTGTGCTACAAGATGAGGGAGAGTAGTCATGCAATCATAAGGTGAACCATGCCAAACTTGTAGATAAGATTGGTGGTGGTTATATTGCGATTCGCATGGCTGCTCTAACATGTGAGTATTCCATAATGGATTATGCAAGTAAGAGAATGGAGAAGAAGTGTTTTGAACCATACCTGTAGGCCATGATTTCCATGGTTTTGACCTTGTTGTAGCTTCCTTATCTCTTTGATATGCTACTTCCATCCTAGATAAGGAAGAGTGAGTATCTATGGGATGCTCCTTTCGGTCATGAGGGAAAAACACTTCATCAAATTCTTCATTTTTATGAACCTGCAAAACAACCAATTTTGCATTTAGAGAGCTAACAAAATCAACTTTAAAATTTTCAAATAAATCATTGATTTCAGCTCTTATGTCTCCTATTCTTGTAGCAGATTTGGAAAACAAAGAACAAACATCTCTAGAATTCTTACCAGCCTTGGAGATTCCTCTTGAATACCTTATGCACAACTCACAAACATCATCATATGATAAATGAAAAACATCACCTTTTCCTATCAGATTTAAGAGTTCTAAAAATTCATCTTTGATTCCTTTAAGAAGGAGTGTTTTTAAGATCTCTTTTTCCAAATGCTTATGCTTTGATCTTTGAAGGTTATAATGAAATCGATCTACATAATCCTCCAAACTTTCATCTTCCCCTTGTATTATACCGAAAATATCTTCATTGGATTTGCAATAGTCTTGGTACTTTTTCAAGAATATGTTCTTCATGTCCTCCCATGATTGGATGCAATTCCCACCTAGGCTCATGAACCATCTGAGAGCTGCTCCTTTTAGAGTAAGAGGAAACACTTTCAATCTTTGATCATTAGTACAATAATCATATCCTCTACAAAGTATTTCGAACTCAAATAAGAATGTATCCGGATCTTCATTTGCTAAACCATGAAAATTTGGTAAAGATGGGGGAATTATGTGCATTTGTGTCACTCCTCCTAGATCTTTGATAGGAAATTCAAAAGTAGAAACGTGAGCCATTTCTTACCATAATATAAGATGTTCTTCATGTGTTTCTTCGAGGCTCCTTCTTCAAATGTTCCTATCAATCGGTTAGTGAAATGGGTGGTGCTTACATCACCACTTGAATGAAATCATGTGATTTATTTTTCAAAATTTCTATTTTTTCCCTAGTTACTCACACAAAAATTCAAACATCTATTTCTACCCAACAAAGCAACAACAAATCTGTTAGGAAAGCGGACAGTGGAGCAGGGCTTTTACATGCTCCGCACGTAGGTTCTTACCTTACGTTTTTAAGATCCAACTCTTCCCTAGCAGGCACTCATCAGATTCACACTACTCTTTAGAAATGGCTACACTCTCCCCGGCAACGGCGCCAAAATGTGGAGCGATAAAAAGGTGTCTTTGTAACTCCTAATTACCTCACATTAATTGTCAACCTAGGGACGACTTTTTATTTCAAGAGTGTACTCAGTCTGAGGCGGCTATTTACTCAAGAGTAATGTTTGTGAAGATGTAGTATAGAAATACAAATGCAAAAATAATAAATGCTTGAAAAGAAATCTGCTTGAAAAGAAATCTAATTACAAATGACAGAAATGTAAAGACTACACTACAGCAACCTTGTTAGACATCGATTAGGGATGCAATAGTAATAACTCTTTCCCTAGAAATCGATGTGAGATGACCAAATCTGGGGACCTGGAATGATTAGCTCTGCCCTCTACAGTTTAGAGATCTCAAAGCAAGTGAAAACAACTCAAAGGAAATGAAATCTAAAACGCAACCTGGAAAGGAACAACAATCTAAAAGCAATGAACATGAATTGAATAGCAGCGTAAAATAAACAGTGAATTCAATTCATAACCAAGCAAACTAGATTTCTACTCTTTAATCCTGTCGACAGTCACGCAACAATCAACTATCGTAATTCATAAACAAAAGGAATAACAACTGGAATTAGATACAGAAAAACAACATTTTATAACAATTGAATCATGAATCATGCTTCTTGTAAAGAATGGAATAACAATGACTCTATATTTGATCCAATTAGCAATAACTCAATTCTTTAATTGTAATAAACTAACTTCACACAACAGGAATAAACTAATAGAAATACAAACAGCAGATCGCTCCACCAGGGCCGGGCCCTCAACCACCGGTGAAGCGTTGCTGTGCTTTACTCCAGCGCTTGAGAAATGGAACAACAGTGAACTCTTTTATTAATCAGGCATTAATAATGTTTACAAACAACTCACACTCTCTTAACAAGAGCCGATGCACAATTCTGCAAATTACAATAAGAAAAGTCTCTCCATCCCCTCATACACAATACATGCTTCTCCTTTTATAATCAGAAGGTGGAGAAATTAAATAGCAAATAGGATCTCTAATAATAATATTGAATTTCTTCCAACCAATTGACCAACAATAAAATAGATTTACATCCCTCTTTCAACAACAGCAAGTCGAATTTGGCTTTGTAGCTGAGATTTGGAGGACGGCCGCAACCACAGATCTGAGAAAATCGTGCTCAAAGAACCCTGCGTTTCTCTCATTACAAGCCGAATTTGGGCAAACTGTTCTTTGCTAAAGTTAATTGGGTCTGTTCTGAACAAAACCCATGTTCCGGATTTTCCAGATTCGTCTTCATTTGCTCAGAATCTCAACCGCAAAACTGTCACTCCTTATTCCAGCGCATTTCTGAGTTGGCACTTTTAATGATCAAATCTTCAATCTGGAAATTACCTTGGAGGCTAAAAAATGGTGAATAATGTTATAACCAATTTATTAAAAATAAAAAAAATTCAAAGAAGATGTTAGATCATAGTAACCATGGCTCTGATACCATGTTAGAATATTAGATCTACTAAAATAGCTATCTATATAAGAAACCGACAACATATCAACATATAAATAAAGACAAAAAGAGAACAAGGAAAAATAATACAACAGATATACGTGGTTCACCCAATTGGGCTACGTGTTGAGCTGCATTTTTGTCCATATTTTTACAATTTTTATCAAATGATTTTGTGATTGTACCTAGTGTTTTAATCATTGTTTATCCATTATGTTGTTAATTAGAGGCATTTAAAATTAAATTATAAATCCTTATATTAATTAATTTAAAGGGTGTTTTGTGTACACAGTTTCATTAATAAATACCTTCTTGGTGGCAAGTGACGGCAATACAAAACTGCATTTAAGTACAGATTCATGCATAGGGGTAGAAACATACTTGAGATCATCTTAGAAACATCTGCATGGAGATCATCTATGGGACCTTCAATAATTAATAAGAGCATCAGACCACCACCACATCCCTTTTCTCCATATGAAGAACTCTTTGAGGGCAGTAGCTCGGATTTAATGACAAATATTGAAGACTACAATCACAAATAAAATGCCAATATGCAATTAGTAATAACCCTATTGGGATATTTATTAGTACCTTAGGAGCTGCATTTGGTGGCAACATATATGTGGAGTAGACTGCACCAGTTTTGAAGGCTCTAGTCTTTAATAAGAATACTCGAATTTATATTTCGGTTAGTCAAAGCTGGATAGTGAAATGAAGAAGCTTATGGTACTATTAATGTGTGAGCAACCATTACTAATGTTTGATTGTGGATATAACTATGCCACAACATTGGAATTTGTCTTGAAAATAAAAGAAATGGCACTTACGCACAGTGAAGGATTTCTTGCTGGAGAAATGAAGCATTATGATAATCGATCTTTGGAGTTAAGCTTAATCAATCAGCATAGGCTAATTAGATGTGTGTGATTTTAATGTTTCATGTTTCTGTGTGAATGTGTGGTTCAATTTCAAATAATTTCAGTCTTCTTCATATTGCGCAAATCAATGGACTAAAGGGGAGCATTCACGATATGGGCGCATCCAATTTCTGCGTTTGAATATGGAATTAGAACAGAGTTTAATACTTCGAATTTGAATATGGAATTAGAACAGAGTTTAATACTCTGAATTTGAATATGGAATTAGAACAAAGTTTAATACTCCGAATTTGAATATGGAATGAGAACATATTTTAATGCTTTGAGTTTGAGTATGGTTTGCATTACATAATATCTTTTAATTTTTGTAGGTTTAATGCTCATTAAATTTGTTTATATGCATCGCGAGACTTCGCTTAATAGTTAGATTTCTTTTTAATTTGAATCCTTCTTGTTTTCATAGTGTAATCATTTCCTTGTAAGAGCAAGTTTGAATGCGGATTTGATTGTGCAGGTAGAGGTATCAATTCAAATGCAGTGTGATTTAGTTTTAGTTACATGATTTGATTTTGAAGTAGGTTTTTTTTTTAATAGTTCCTTTTCATTTAGATAGAAGGGTTTTCATAGGTTATTTGCAATACGATTTTCAATAGGATCTTTTAAATGTTATTTTTACATAAGTAGTTTTCTTTCCGCAACAATTAAAACTTTCCTTTGTTAATTTGAATCTTGAATTTATTATGAAGAGTAGTTCTAGTTAGTTTAATGTGTGAGGTTGTCATTAGAATAATGTGTGATATTTTTGCTTATTAGTTTCAAGTGTTTGTTTCAAGTTAGTGAGAGGAGTTAATAGATTAAGGTTTTCAAGATATCATAGGAGATTTAAAAAGTAGAATTTGAGTGCGAGAATGTTACATGATTGAGGATTTCTTTGTATTTTGTTACAGTTTAATTGCAGTATGGAGTTTGCTTGATAGAATTAGTTAATTAGGTTTCCTTTTCGAGATTGTTTATTTGCCAGCAAAGGTGTGTTTCATTTCAGTGCCTAGTTTATCATTACAAAGAAATATATTTATACTCTTACCATTAAGCTAAACAAATACGCAATACAACTCGAGGTTTAATCCTAAAATTAAGCCAACCAACACTACGTCCACAAGAAGGTTGTATTCTATTATCTCCAGAAATATCTTGCAATCTTACAAAGAGAGCAACTACAAATAACTCGATAATCTCACAAAGAGAGCAACTACAAATAACCCGACACAAATAACAGTATGAGAACAAGATGAGATGTGATAGTAATAAAAAAGGCTCCCTTGACTCTATTATATACCCAGATATGTGGAGGAATTACTCTCACAAATTGAATGTGGGATAATATAATTCTCCAAAATAACACCTCTTTATATAGTAAATGGGTACAAGAATATACTATGCCATAATGAATATGGGATATAATGTGTTACTCTTTTACATAAGATTGTATTCAACTTCTGACATAATACAGAAATTATTACCTTCCAAGGAATATAATATATTCCAACACATTCGTCCCCATGATCCTACATGAGTGTGACTGCAACCTTTTTCTGCCAGTGCTATGCCAAAAACTGCAGGATTTAAGGTTGAATTTCAGGGCGAGGACCCAGTCACTGCCCAACACTTCATGGAATTTACAGAAATGGAATGAAACATGGAAAAAATGATACAAATGCAAATTATTGAAAAAAAACCCTTGACTGGACCCCTATTAGCCATGCCATGCATTTAATAAAACATGTCACAAATATGCATTCTACAGGTTTAAACAAAAAATCTGAGCATAGGGGTCTCATACTTATCTAAAAATTTCTAAGAAGCATTTATGCCTTATATAATTAGTTGCATTATCATCTATTAGGTCATATATTCATTGCTTATTCATTTACAAATCAAAACATGATGAGAAACTCACATTTTCACTGTCATAAACACATTCATAACCAACATATAAACCCCATAAATATTGATGATACAACAACCATAAATTCTACATAGAATCCAATACATTTACACATAAAATACCAAGGAAATGAACTCTTATTAATGAATGCAAAATCCAACCCAGTATGGTACTACAACGTTCCACCTTACCATAGATTGGTTAAGCCAAATCTCTCTTCAACCAATCACCCTCATGCCATATTCCAAGAATGAATGTGCGACTCAAACCAAGAGAACCAACCAGGGATTCCCAAGGCTAAACCACCTCACCCTCATTAATAGAAACATGCTTTATTGAAATCCTCACAGGATCACTAGGCCATAAATAAGCATGGATGCCACCAGATTTCTCCACCTACACCGTGAAGAATTTTCCTGCCTCCTATTCTCTAGGCTTTACCATAATCCACAGTCTGATCTATGGATCACTAGGCCATAACAGAGACACCACCCTCTAGGATTTACCGTATATCCTACAATTCATCGGCAAGGATTCCTAGGCCTGATCAAGGGCAAACACCTCTTGACTTTACTATATATCCCTCCATTCACTGGAAAGGATTCCTAGGTCTGATCAAGGGAAACCAACTTTAGGCTTTACTGTATATCTCGTCATTCACCAGTCGAGGATTCCTAGGCCCACCAAGGCACACAATACCTATATTTACCGCAACCCACATGTTGGTTAACAGGTTACTAGGCTAGTGGATTTACCACATTCCACAATCTGGTCCAGCGATCACTAGTTATGCCATGTGTTCTTTCATTCATAGATCCACCTCACTGAGTTTCGAATCCATCCAAAAATCCAGCTCAACAAAAACATGAGAATCCCATGACACCATGACTATCCGGAAATGGAAATGCAAGGTTGAAGAACACTGTCACACCTAAAAAAAACCATGCCAACGACAAAAAGAGAACCAAGAACACACATGCGTAATGATGCATGCAAAATCTAGCAAGGAAATCACACATGCAAATCGATGCCTGCAAGTAAACTCATTGTGGTTGCTTGATACTGCTCTTCCTTGCCTGATCTTTGCTTCCTATTTTCCTCCTTTTCCTTTCTTGATCCAAAGATGAAGTTCTCCAAGAAAACTCTAAGTGTCCAAGGGTGTAATAGAGAGACGATAGAGAGAGAGATCCAAAACTAAACCGACAAAAGTCTGAGCAAAATTTTTCCTACTAGTCCTCCAAAGCCTTTTTATTAATGAGGCCTCTATTTTCTTCATTTTCCATTACTTTCCTTCATTTTCCTCATCACATGAAACCTGTGACCTTTCACCTTCCTTTCCTCCTAATTTCCATTATTTTCATAAATAAATTTCCAAAAATTCCATTTTTCCTTTCCAAATTCCTTTTCCATTTCCTTTGTCAATTTCCTTAGCCATAATAATCGAAATGAACACCCGCACTAGGATTTTTTTGCCCAACATTAATCTTGGAATAAGTGTCCCTTGGTCTTATATTTTTTTTACATGAATTTTTTAAAAGATTTGTTATAGAGCCCTCCCCCTTGGGGAAACACCGTCCTTGGTGTTCAATGACACCTACAACCAACAAGACTGCTGAAAGCAGAACATATTAGCCCATGGAGCTTTATAACACAACTCATTGTAGTATTTACAATGACATTTGTTGAAAACAAAATAAACATACCACTTACTGGAGCTTTACAACATAGCTCATTAGGGTATTTACAATAATAACCACATACAATCATTCACATTTTCTTCGACCAACAAATAACCATATTGTTTATGGAGCTTTATAATACAACTCGATACAATATTTACAATAATATAAACATATGCACATTTTCTCAACCAACAAATAAAATAATATGACGTCTACATCCGCAACAAGGTAATCCAAAGGTTCACACCTCCACCCTCAAAATTAGCACCAAGATTCATCTCGTTCCCAGGAAATACAAAATCCACTATCAAAGTCAAAACTGCATCCAATGTCCAACGCCACAATCCTGCGCCACTTTTACTATCAGCGAACACTTACCGACTCATTATTCCACGACAGACTCCCAATGTGCATCTGATTCCATCGGGAAATGCTAATGACCAAAACAAATCCATCCCCTCCCTTCCCTTCTCTGCTACACAGTCCCTTAGGAAATCTGGTCACCCCCTTCTATGTAGTCACTCACCTTCCAAGTTCCCTGGCATCCCCTATCCTGGGTGATCCATCCCTTGGAAAGGATTCCTTGCATCGGAAGTTACAAAAACCAAGACATATACCTACCTCAAAACCATCATACCAGTAATATCGTGCTCATGGAAATAGATGGACACAATTGGGTACCGGTGTCTCACAATGACCCTGCTCCTGAAGTGCTTTACCATCATACTACTTCCTGTTGCTTCCTGGACTTTCCTCGTGTAGTCCCAAATGATTTTGTCAAAAGCTAGCATTCTTGGTTTTCTTTGTTCTTTGAGGGAGTGAATAATTTCTTGTGAGAGGATAATGCTATCCAGGATTTGTCTGCATTCAACATATCTCGATTGGTGTTGCGAGCTGAGGAGTGGCAGAATAGTCTTGATCATGTTCGCTAGGACTTTGGAGATGATGTTGTAGAGAGGTATAGGTATGAACTTGTTGGGGGAATCAACACTTTCTGATTTTGGTATGAAGGCGAGGAAGGTGTCATTCAAATCTTTCAAGACCGATTTTTGAATGCGAGATTCCTCGACAAGAGCATAGATGTCCTCCTTGAGCAGAGGCCAACAAACCTTGAAGAAGTCTATGGTAAATCCATCCAGGATTGGCGCCTTCCTGTTGGGCATGGACATAACCACATCTTCAACCTCCTACATAGAGACTTTCCTCAACAACATTTGGTTATTTTCCTTAATTAGGATGGTAGGGATGTGCCTTGTGATTTTTCCAATTGAAGCAAACATGTCTTGGCCATTTTCTATGAGGAGCATACCAAAGTAATATGTGAGTTATTCTTCCATCTCATCATGCACATGGATAACTCCACCTCCCTTGGTATTTAGGCTTAGAATTTTGTTGTGTCTCCTATGTTGGATCATGGACTGATGGAATAACTTCGAGTTCCTCTCCCCACATTTCAGCCAATTGATGCAGGACTTCTATTGCCACAGTTTTTCTTCTTGAGTGACCCTTTCCTCCCAACTATGCTGGAGTTGTAGTTATTCCTATTTTCTTTGTTCATTTATGCCTTTGTCTATGATTTGTTGTTGGAGGGCTTCTTGTATGATTTCCAGCTTTCTTTTCTCTAAAGTGATGTTGCCAAATGTTTCCTTCTTCCAAATCCCGATCTCTGCCTTTATGAATTTTAGTTTTTGCTGAAAGTTGTACATTTTGTTCCCTTGATGGGGTTGGGGGGCATGCCACGATTCTTTCATCTTGTCCATAAATTCTGGATGGTCAAGCCAGAATGCTTCAAATCTGAAAGGTTTATTTTTGGTTCCAATAACTATGTGGATGGTCAGAGATATGGGCCAGTGATCCGAGCCCACTTGAGGTAGAATCTGGACTTTAGTTTCCCAGGAGGTGAGGTATATTTCCTCTGATAGAAGAAAACGATCCAACCTGGAAGCAATCTGTTTGTCTCCTCGGCGCTTGTTATTCTAGGTGAAGGTGCCATTTTTGGTTGGGACGTCTATTAGCTTGAGGTCGTTGATGGTGGATTGGAAATCCATTGAATCTCTTTCGAGATTCTGAATGCCCCCCTTCTTCTCTCCCAAGTGGACTACCATGTTGAAGCTCCCTACAATTATTTTGTAATTGTATTGGAATGAGTTTAGAGTCTGACTTAGACTATTCAGCATGTTAATTCTCTCTTCCACTCTGTGTGGCACATAAATGTTGGTAATACAGATGCTTTCATTTGTGCCTATGATTTTTAGAACCATCTTTAAGGAATGTTTAGTGGCAACCAACTCTGTAAGATGGAAAACCAATCTTTTCCAAAGGGTTGTTATTCCCCCTGCAGTCCCAGTGGCGAAAATTGAAATGTGGTCGTAATTTTTGAAGCAAGTTGTATGTATCCTATTGCTACTGTCCAAGTCAATCTTGGTTTCTTGAAGCATCGGGATATATACCTTGTTTGTAGAAGTCTGGTTCTCAAGATCCATTTCATTCCAGGTGAAAATCATTGTAAACTATTAGAGGGTATGTTTGGAGCTCTTCCCTTTCCTTCGTTTGTGAGGCGGACGCCTAGCTCTTGAAGGAGTTTACTAGTGGTTTTTCGTCCTCTTTTTTGGTTTTTTCCTTTTGGGAAGTATTGACCAGCCTCTAGATTTGCTAGGATTCCCTTTTTTTCTCCCTTTTCCTTGGTTGCTTGTCCTGAATTTTGTATCATTACCTCCTGTAGTAGGTATGATCTTCGATTTTTTGGATTTGGTCCTTCAGTATTATTTCTATTCCATTTTTTTTCCATTCCTTTGGAACTGTTAATAGGTCAACCCCCTCGAATGCATCTTCGATAGCATTTTACTCTGGCGATGTGGCTTCCTGTATCTGTTCCATCTCTATGTCTTCCTGTGGTTGTTCGTTTTCTAGCATGTTGTGATCTTGTTCCCCTCTGTAGGTCTATAGTTCTCTGGAACTTGCTCGATTTTCCTTTGGTCTTCTTCCTCTGAGTTTAGAGGGATGTGTTACTCCTATTGTGTGTTCAGAACTTTATATTTCTTGTGATGCGTAGCTTTGGACTGGTCTTTCTTGTTGAGCGTTTTCTTGTTTTGTTTGTGCTTGTTGCCAACTTTAGAGTATCCTTGCTCATCTTTCTTTTTATTAGTTTGTTCCTCTATAGGGGGGGCTTGTTTTGAGGGCTTTCTTAGAAGAGATGCCCATGCTCGTGGCACTTCCTACATTTGAAGGAGATTTTCTCATAATCAATACTTTTCATCCAAGTCTCATCCTTGTAGATTAACTTGATTGCCTCCGGTAAGTCCCTTGAGACATCAATGTAGGTGCAAATTATGGCATATGAGATGTAGTGCCCATTCCTGGTTCCCTCCGACATCTTGATGTATTCTCATAGTGCATCACTGATTCCTTTGAGGACTATGGGGGCCTAGTAGTCCGTTGGAAGTGAGTAGAGCCAAATCCAAATAGGGACTCTTGTGAAGTCCTCTTTATCAGGTATGAAGTTCTCTTTCCAAAATCTCATATAGAGACTAGCGGAGTTGAAGAAGTACATACCTTCTTCAAAAATTATATCTTTATCTTCTAGGAGGCTGAATACTATTGTGAAAAATCCCTTGGAGCTAAGTTACAGTTGGATCTCTCCTTTTGGCTTCAGTTTAGAATGGATCCAACCATTGAGGGCTCTTTCTGTTGGCCAGATGCCCATAAATTTACAGATGACAACATGTTCCTGCATATAGTCTCTATAGACCTCTATATCTGGGTCTTGGATGATCAGTTCCAGTGTCTTTTTGGCCTTTGGATGACATGTGCTAGTTTGTTTTGATTTGTTTTTCTCTCTGTTTTCAGCAGAAGCTGCTCCCAGTACCTCATCGGTGGAGCAAGGGGCAAGAATCTCATATTTGTCAGGGGTTTGGTCTTGCAAGATGTCCAATTCTTCCTTTCCCTTGCTCCACAGAGTGTCCCTAGCGATCGTGCTCTGTTCTACTGGGGTATATGCTAAAATTGAAGTCAAACTAGTAAAGAAGGATATGTCTTGCTTGGAAGAATGACCAGTGCCCAGGTCGCTGAAGGAGGGGGGCTGATTGGGCATTGCTCAGCATAGTGGAGGGGGCCACTGGGGAGCCCATACTGGGACACTGACGGCAAGGGCCGCAAGGCTGAGCGATGCAACACAAAAAGGTCAGACTATGGAGCATCATACCTAGGTCAGACAATCATCCTTAAGTTAGTTTCAATCTTATTCATGCTAAATTCAAATTAATTTGATTTAGTAAAAAATGAAAAATAAATGTTGAAAACCATTAATTAAGAGTAAGATAAATCTAATTACTTTCACGTTTATATATTAACTTTGTTAAAAATTATGGTCTCAATCACTTCCCAATGAAAATTTTAAATTTATTTTTCAAGTGAAATATATTTTTATATTATACTATTATTATTATTATTATATTGTATTTAGAGAAATAGTTTCATAGTCTTATAACATTGAATTTCAACAACTACTCTTATAATCTCTAAGTAAATTATGAATCCCCAACATTATTTGAATATATAACCTCTTGGAATATAATATAATACATTATTTCGAAGCTGGTTACCAATTACACTGTTTATATTATTTACAAAACTTTTGATCATTGACAAAACACTGTTAAATCTCTCACAACTTTATGTTTAAAACGATCCACTTTAATGAATCACATGCCAAACCTGGACGACGAAATTGATCTTGTGACCTCCATGAGGGAGGTGCTTTAGCAAAAGAAATTCGAATTAAGTAGGGAAAAATTTAAATAACCGTGCTAAGGAGGTTTGCAGTTTCTATTTTTTGTTTTCTCAACGAAGATATTGATTTAAAAAATTGACAATTTATTTTTAATTTACAATTAACTTTTACTTCAAAATATTTTTGGGATTTTTAAAAATACATTATTTTGTTTAATGGAAAATCAACTTTCCATTCACTGGTCAGAACATATAAGTGAGTCCACTCAATCCTTGAAATTCCAGATTTATTTGTTGCTTCAATTTTGGATGATGGAGAGCACAAATTTTGACCATTGAAATCTATAGTGTGGAGGTGGTTTAAATGGGAAATTTGAAGTGGGTTTTGTTATTGGTTTGTCATATTAAAAAAAAAAAAAACATCTTATTAGATAAAAAGATGTTACATAAATATGTCTATAGCATATCATTTATAGTAAAAATTCTATGGATCAAAATACAGAGAATCAGTCCAAAAATGTATAACCTAAACACTATGGGTACATATATCTCCATAATAATGACTAAAATAAACCAATATAAACCAGGCACGAAGGCTCACAAAAAACTCATAAGTGATCAACATAAAGCTCCAAAACGGGAAAAACTATGCAAGGCACGTCAACAACCACCTCACAAAAAAGGTGAAAAGGCATAAAGCCATGAACCCAGATGAAGACATAGGCGGCCCCAAAACCCAATGAACAAGCCCCAAAACAGCGGCAACAAACGAGCATCGATAGCACCAGCACAGACCCATCGGCCGCATCCACAAAAAAGTAGCCCCCGGCGACAAACGAGAACAACCCCAATAACACAATGCCAACAAATCAGATATCGGTCGCATGAAAGAAGAGGGGCTGCAGTGGCGAGCCAACAAAGAAAACCCCCCTGCAAAATGGTAGGAAATCAGCATGCCACATCCATGAGTAGCCACAGGGAATCCGGGAGGGAGCAGGTCCACCGACGATCACTGCAAGAAGCAGCCCTCTGCGCCTGAAACATTGTTGTCCACAGGGAAGAGGTAACTGAGAGGCCGCCACAAAAAGAGTGAGCCGCCGAGGTTGTTGATGGGGCCACAGTGGCGAGGCAGCCGCCGAACCCCTAGCAAAGAAAACCCAAAAGAAAAACCAATCACCCCACTGCAGAAAGGGCATGCCACATCCAAAAGCAGCAACCGAAAATCTGGGAAGAAGTTGGTCCACTAACGGCTGCTGCAAGAAGCAACCCTCCGCACCATCGAAACTTTGCCACCCGCAAGGAAGATGGGTCGCAGAAGATGTAGAGGAGGCCGCAGCAGCGAGGTGGCTGCCATACCCCTCGCATAGGAAACCCTCAGAAAAAACAAGCTTTGGAGCGGCACCACAACCGAATCTCTCCCACAACATTCTAATCTTACCCGTCGCCTCTATTGTATCAATTTCTTTATTTTTAGGTGGCAATTATTTTCTTGCAACTATTTTTTTTTTTTTCTTCTGAATCGGTCTACTTCTATATTGATACAAAAAAATTACAGAGAGGCTGAGGCCTCAGGATAGCTAGCCCAAAGATGCGGCATTCTTACATTACAGTGCTGACCATTGACAAACAAAAACAACTGTTTGCTAGCTGATAATACATTTGTAACCAGGACCTTGTCCGTCTCTATAAACAGCTGATACTTGTGTCTGAAATGATGACTGGAGTGTGGGACTCTATTCGTCGGACAAGACAAAAACAAGCGCTTCCCATGGCAAAAATTACAAACAGGCGCATTGTAGCGCTGGAGCATTGTCCTGGGGACATTAACTTGGATAACATTACTTGAATAACAGTAACTTGGAAACCGGCGATAAGGCGAGAGCGAGAGCATTTGAACATGAAAACGATACGCCTACAAAAAACTGTGAAAAAGAAGGAGACTGAGCACCTTCTTGTTACCTGAGATCCAAAGCCAGCGAGAAAGAACTGGATTAAGCATCATTGGTGGGCGAGGGCGCTTCTTCCACGACTGGGCACGCATACGGATCGAGAGCATCTTCAACTGGAGGAGGGCCTGCCTTGCCCGAGAAATCACCACCTGACGGAGCGTTGGGCCCAACCTGCTGGAGCTCGTGCTGAGAGGCCAAAGCACCCTGTGCACTCTGCATATTAACCCCAGGGGGGCAAAACAGAATTTCGTCCTCAGATGTCGAAGTAATTTCAGAGGGGGCAGTGGCCTGAGCAATCGGATTAGTTCTAAGCTTGATGGAAACAGAGGCTAAGAAATCTTGATTGTTGAGAGAGCAGGGGTAATGAAATCGAGCAGTGTGAAAGTGAGCGTTGGAGGAGAGTCGGACTTGCGCCGCAGAGGTGGTAGGACCATGACCACGACCACGACCCCGGCGCCTCCTGGGAGCAGCACCATGGCCTTCACTGGAGTCAGAGGAGTCCGACGAAGAGGCGGAAGAGGGAAACGAAGGCGGCCGAATGACTTGCCCACGAGAGGAGCCGCGCCTGCAAGTCATTCGAGGACACAGTTGAGGCATTTTGAGCTGAGCAGAGAGGGCAGGGCGAAAAATCGAAAGGGGACTGGTGAACGAATGCAGAGGCTACCTGAAGACAACAGAGGAGCTGCTATGATTGCAATAAGGTCCAAAGGAGATGTGATTGCCAGTCGAAAGCTTGATGCAGCAGCTCAGAGAACAACGCTTCCCTGTGCTGGTGCGCAAACAGGGCTCAACGTCGACCTGAGGGCAGCAGGATCGCAGAGGAGAGACACAGAGAATTGATGGAATAGGCGCCATGGCAATGGGAGGGTCAAGAAAACGAGGTGAGGTTGGCTGCATTAAAGCAGCATTAACGTTGGTAGCTGGCTGAATTAACTCCTGCCTTGAGCACAGAAGGATGGCGGTGGAGGTATACCACGTGCCGATCCACCTCACCGTCAGCAGACTATACGCTTCCAAGTACACCCGCATCCGGGAGAGAGAGGTCTTGTTGCACCAAGAGTGTGCAGTCGCTTTGGAGGTGTAGATCATTGGAACTGTTTAAGGGACCAGAGAAGAATGGGATCTGCTGATTTGCACCCTGATTAGCCAATCTGTCTGCAACCTTATTTGCTGTGCGCCTGACGTGCTTGAAGTTAACACTTCTGGGGGTCCTTAGCTAGTCTTCAATTTGTTCTAATCTGCTTAAAAGCCTCCAACTGGATGCAATCTTGGCTGTTGAGGTCCCGGATTGAATTCGGATCGCGGCTTCGATTAAAATTTGAGAATCCCCTTCTATGTCAAGTGGGAAGAAATTTTCATTTTTAGCAATGCTTAGACCTGTCCATAATCCTTCTAGTTCGGCTGCATTGTTAGTATCCTTGCCTATCGAACCATGGTAGATATGCACAGGCGAACCCTCAGAATTTCTAAAAATTCCACCAAACCCAGCAGGGCCAGGATTACCCTTGGCAGCGCCATCAAAATTTAATTTGAAAGAGGGAGGGTTAGGAGGCGACCAGCAAAGAGGAGAGTCCTTGTGAGTGGAATGATTGGAACTACCTTGAGCAGAGGAAGAGATGTTCAGGTTCCAATTTTGCATAATAAGGCGCTCCTGGGGGGAAGTAGGCATTTCCGTGTCATGCCATTGCCTTAAAGCCAGAGTGTCTTGTAGGTACTGTTTGAGTTGATGCCATAGAGTGTCAAGCAGTGAGCTGTGATTCTTAAAGATTCCGCTGTTGCGCTCTTTCCATATTATCCAGTAGATGAATCCCGGTAGTAGCTTCCAGAGTGTGTTGAGAAATAGACATTGGAAAGGATTCCTGGGCCAATTCCTTATGGTGTTGACTATATCTCCCACACAACGACCAGTTCCTCTGTTGCATTGCTCCATTCTCTCCCATAATTGATCAACAAGAGAGCAAGTGTCCAAGAGATGTGTGATGGTTTCTGCCTGGAGATTGCAGTTCGAACACCTCGAGGGGCCAATAAATCCTCTCTT
>JAXQQM020071071.1:0-25748 GCA_034641835.2 Pinus albicaulis | reverse complement strand
ACCCACCATGTAAGAAGACAGGTGCCTGCTACATCATCACTGCGACTGATTATGTAACCAGATGGGCAGAGGTGCAAGCTGTGAAGGGTTGTATTGCCGATACCATTACGCACTTTATTTTTGAACATATTATAACTAGGTTTGGCTGTCCAAAGATCTTGATGAGCAATAGAGGTACTCATTTCATTAATGAAACAATACAAGCTTTGACTGAATAATTTCAAATCCACCATGCAAAAAGTACCCCATATCACCCACAGGAAAATGGAATGGTAGAAGCTTTTAATAAAATTCTAGAACAGGCCCTGACCAAGATCTCTAATTTTGATCAAAGCGATTGGGATGTGTGCATCTCGTCGACCCTTTGGGCCTATCGGACCACATGCAAGAAATTGAATAGGAAAACACCGTTTCAGATGGTTTATGGAAAGGATGCCATTATTCCCATGGAGTATATCGTTCCTAGCTTGTGCATCGCAGCCTTTACAAACATGGCGGAGCCCGATATCATGGAGGAATGCTTAGCGTAGCTAGTCACCTTGGAGGAAGATCGATTCATTGCTAACTTTTGTTAGCCACCTATAAACAATTTTCATACCAAATGGTGGCTAAATATTTTTAGGCTTTCAAGAAACAATTTCATGTCCAAATTGTGAGTTCTTGAAGTCTTATGATGATAATTACCCTTTGAGTTAATCTTCACTATTAGTCTTAAAGTACCTACTATTTACCAAAAGAAAAACTGCTCATGAGGCTCCATTTTTTATCATTCCACTTCTCCTTTTACTCATAAACAATCCCATTTTCATCCTTATTCCCTTCATAAAATCCCTCCATTAACCTTCATTTTAACCTTCAAAGCGTCGAAACCCTTTTAAAACCTGATATTTCCCCCTTATTTGGTTTTAAATTCCCTTCTTTCATCTATTGGAAGCACCATTTGGCCTTTAAAATCCTTGTTTTAAGCCTAAAAATGGTCTTTGGTACTATTAAGGTGTTAAGCCCTCGAAAGCCTATAACCTTAAGCCCCACAATCGGTCGCTCAAAGCATAAACCTCGTGGTAAAAACCCGAGTTTCCTTCTATTTTGTGTTTTCCAACTTCATGGCTCTGATAAGATCGGACCATTGATCTAAATTGATAAACGGTCATCAAGCCATCTTTCCCTCCCGACCATTCATCTGCTGTTACTTTCCCCTTTCGAAATCTTCGCTGCTTTATTAAATCTCAACCATTCATCTAAAAACAGATCAACGGCCATCGCACCCCTTTCTACTATCCCCCTTCCCTCCAAATCCTATCATTTTCTCACCCTTGTGAGTGGATCATATCCGTTAATCCATTTGATCTAACAGTCCGCATTAAACCCGACAACCCAGTTCTGCCGGGGCCTACCTCCACCACATAAAGCGCCTTTCCAATCGCGTGCTGCCACATGTATTCCATTATCACTCCCATCACGCAACTCTTTCATCACGCTCATTCTGCATCATTGGATCAAGAGCCTCCGATCCAGCGATCGTGGTGACATATCGCAAAATCTTTTCGCCGGAGGTTTAACACTTAAAAATTTTGCAAAATGGGTAGTATTTAGAAAGACAGGTGTCAAGTGATGTATGGAATCACATTTTTTCAGGAAAAACCACTTACTCCCTTTCAGTTGTGTGAAAACCACCCTTGGTATTGCGAAAACCACCCTTCTTCATATTCGCGCCATATTTAAAATATTCACCTGGTTAGCTATTTCTATCAGGATTTCGTCCTCCGCTGCAAATTTATCCATCCTCACTGCTCCAAAACACTTCCACAAACCTTCCAAAGCAGTTTAAACCAATAAATCGTAGGATTTAAATAACGTTGTGTGTTTTTTTATGCAGGTTTAATGAAGATTAAGATTAGAAACCCCCAACAGATAATTACAGTATTATGGGCCAAGGATGACGATCCTCATAGCCTTTGATACAAATCAAAGGGTTTTAAAGTGATAATTACATGTTTTCAGAAGATCGATAAGTCATGATTATCGGTTTCCTAAACAAAAATTCCAACAAACCCTCTATGCACCTGCAAACAACAAAACACAGTCAGCATCAATTAACAAAGAATATCAGTGTCAAAGTTGAAGATTAGAGCATAATTGAAGGATTAAAGATGTTAATCAAAGCTTAAAGGGATCAAGGTATCAACTATGGAATCAAAGGCCTAATCCACAAATCAGATCCAGAATACCTCGAATGCCACATCGGAGGGGCTAATTGAATCGCCAGCTACCAAAATTGCCACGTGCAGCCTCTCTGCCTCAAAGGAATACCCAGATCAAATCTCAGTAAGTAACATTAAGGCTAAAGACTGCTAACAGTTATTACAAACAAAAGAACATATTTTAAACTATCAGTAAAGTTATTGTAAATATAATAAAGTGCCTTAAAGTCAATCTTTTTACCCACTAAGCCTAAAAAGCAGAAATAGAGTAAATAAGACTGAGTTGTAATTCAATGTGTTCCTGCCTTATGCCTTGCATGGTTTTCAAGGCTGGAAGTTGCATTTAGTATGAAATTAATGATACTCAGCCTTAGAACTCTTCCACCTCCTAATTTATTTTATAAATACTTCTGAAGAAGATGAGAAGACTACAATAGGATGAAAATTCTGGCTAAGAAACAATCTTCGAACACCTTTTAGACCTGTTTATCCTTCATCATGGCCTTTCTTCTGCCGAGGCATTTTGAGTCTTTAACCATTCTCTGAACCCTTATGCATATGATTTTCTCAAATAGTTCAAAATCGGGTTCTAGCATGATTTATGGTTTTCTCGTTGTCCGCCGTCCACTTGAAAGTTGTTTTTAAGTCTCCCTTTGAAGTGCCATTGTTTATAGTTTGCCGTGAGAGGTTTGGTTCCATCATGCTAGGTTGTTCTCGCTTAAATATTTGTTTTAAAGGTTCTATAGCCAGATCATAGATGTGTTAGGTGTTCCTCATGACTCAATTATTAGTGAATCTTTCATGCTTTCTAATTCCTTTGAACAAATTCTTTGAGGAAATAGGGTGTTTTATTCATTTCTAAAGTTGTCTTGAAGTCATTATTTTCTTAAAGTGTGGTTTGTAGAATTCATGGTTAGCCCTGTCTATCAAATGCCTCTTTATGTTCAAGTTATGTTCTTAAGTTTCCTTTGTTGAGAATTCAATTTCTCTTTCCAAATCATTAATGTTCGTCTCATTCATAAAACTAAATGATCCTGTGGCCAAGTTAGATTTTTCCTTTGATATCCCATATCCATTGATGAGTTTGTCATAAACCTCTTCTTGACTCCATTACCCAATGAATCTGATACTTCTTCTTTCTATCTATACTACTTAGACCTTTCATATTCTGCTATGCCAATTCAACCAAACAAACACCTGCACTTAATAACTAGTCTAAAATCAATACTTAAAAGCAAAAAAGATAAATCTTTGCAAAACAAATAATTTGAGAGATCCCTATCTGAGAACAGGAGGACTAGATCCTAGAACTCTAAAGATTGGTTCTGATGTTGTCTTGTCTTTTGGTTAGCCAATCTATCAAAGCTCAGGAACACCAACATAATGGCAATCACGGTGGGACCTATTGAATATATGATGGCCTAGCAAACTATTATAAACTCTTTAGTCCTACAAATCTCTAAGAAAATTAGTTAGTGAACCAAATAGTAGACTCTGTTTGTTTGAGCACCTTAGTTAAGTGTTAAAATCAGACATAGGACATTCTCATAACCATATAAATATACAAAATCCAAAAATATTTCAGATTGGCTTCATAATAAACATGGTGGTGGAACCATAAAACATTTTACCTTCACAAAAGCTAAAACATTTCCACCTGGCGACTCCATTGGCCCCAATAGGCTTATTACTCATCTAGGCCTCCAGATCTCTTTAGGACTGTGTTAACCAGCCTTGAGGAAGTTTAGAAGCCTAGTCCCATACTATAATAGGCATTGTGAGAGGCAAAACTTTCAAAACAATCCCTAAAAAAACTTCAGCCTTTCTCATTTTTGAAAAAACAGTCTGGCTTCACATAGGATCAACACTAGATCTCATCCAGACCCTAATCCTCCTACAATAGTTGAAAATCCAAAGAATATTTTGTGGCAGAATTCTAAGTTTAGAAAATCAACTGCTAATAGGAGCCTCTTAAGAACAAAATATGTCCCTGAAAACCTTGCTGTCTTAGAGGATTTACATTTTGATTTACATCATACAAAGAACATATTCAGAACCAGATCTCAAAGGGATTTAAACCAAGCTGATTTTGAAATAGTAGGTTTGCAACAAAGCTTTAGTAGAGAAACTTCATCTTCTACTCCTCCTGATTCCCAGCTTCTTCACCACTTTAGCCTCTTTCATAACAAATCTGCTCAAAATCAGTTTGCTAGCCCAAGTGTTTCTTCCACTCCATTCCATACTATCACTGTTAAAAACACTCTATTTCAACCCACTTTCCCTCTTTTCAATCCACTCCTTGTAAATCCACCTTTCTTTCCAGCCTTGGCAGCATGGTATGCCCCACTAGTGTTACCATAGCCTATGGTTCCCTTACCAAATTAATATTAATCTAAAAGTCCCCATTTCACTACAAATGAACCTACTACTACCCAGTAGCATGTAGACAAAATGAGTGATGCTTTTGATTATATGGAAATAGAAGAGGAGACCATTAAGATGAGAATATTTGCCCAAATTTTAGGAGGAGAAGTAAAAAAATGGTTTAAAAGCTTAACTCCTAATAGCATCAATGATCTCCCTTCTTTGCATCAAACATTCATAAACAGATGGGAAATAAAAAAGAACCCTCTCCAAATAATTTCATACTACAACAATCTAAAAAGAAACACTGGGGAAAGTGTTCAAAATTATTGCACTAGGTTCAATAGTGTTTATAATTCCCTCCCCCCAGACTTGAAACCTCCACAGGGCTCAGCTTTGGCCAAATTTCCTGAGGGATTTGATCCTAAAATGGCTTATCAACTAAGAGAAAGAGACCCCTTAACCTTGGAAGAAATGCAGAAAGGAGCTTTAGCTGTCGAGGTAAATCTAATAGAGAAAAGCACGAGGATGAGGAATGAAAGGAAAGTATCATTTAGGGAGGAATCTGCACCCTCCACATCTAGCTCAAAAATGGAAAGGATGATGGAAGAAATGATGAAAAAGATGAGAAAATTTGAGAAATAACAACCAAGAGACAATCAGAACAACCCCCAAAATAGAAACAAGAACCAGAATTATAGAAGAGAAAACAATCCAGATAGACAAAGGGACAATGACCAACAAATTAGACCTCCCTTCCAACAAAACTATGTAGATCAAGATGAAGAAGAAAGGGAGATTGAAATATTGGGAGAAAATCATGTAAACTTGATTGGATCAGACAGTGAGGATGATGTCTTCCTCACTGAAGAAGAACAAGGTTTCTTCTCCTCAGAACAAAATGAAAACAATTATGAGGATTCCGAAGATTATAGGTTGGGGTTTGAGAATGCAATCATGGAGGTATACAAACAGTATGATCTTAGAACCAAAGGAAACCTAGATAATTCAAAATATAAAAACACTAGCACTGCTATTAGGAAAAATGCAGAAAATCGGCCTAAGAAAGCAGTAGAGAAAACCAACATTTTGGCTAAGAAAACAGATTTAAACAAAGAGAAAAGCAGCCAGCCAAATGTTGAACAAAGCATCCCTGGCACTTCAGCTAGTGGCCCTAACAAAATTGTCCCAAATAACAGTCCAAAAAAATTTCAGCAAATCAGAATCGCTGAAAGGAATTCAATTGAAAAAATAGATGTAAATATGACAAAATCAGTAGTTCCTTTCAGCCTTGAGGGAGAGATTGCAAAGATAAAAATTACCATACCTCTAGCTGAACTAGTAACCCAAGAATTGTACAAAAAACAAGTTTTGAAAGCTTTGAACTTAGGAAGTGACAGTGATACGTTAAACTTGACAGGTGACAAACCTGAGTTGTTGTTTGGTCTAGAAGTTGAAGGAAAATACCAAGAAGGAGTTGTCCCTCCCTTGTATGTCAGTTTGAATATACATGATAGGATATTACACAATGCCATGTTAGACTCTAGAGCTTCACATAATCTTATGCCCAAAGTAGTAATGGAAAGCTTAGGCTTAGAAATTACTAAACCATACAAGGATCTGTATTCCTTTGATTCAAGCAGAGTCAAATGCTTGGGTTTAATCAAAGATTTGTGTGTAAACTTATCTCAGATCCCTGCCAAGAGTCTAGTTATGGACATACTAGTAGCTGACATTCCCCCAAATTATGGCATGCTTTTATCAAGATCATGGGGAGCCAAACTTCAAGGGAGCCTTCAAATGGACATGTCTTATGCCACCATCCCAATTTTTAACCAAAACAGAAGATTATATAGGGAATCCCACATGAAATACATGGCGAGAAACATAGATAAACCAAAAAACACTCCAATCTATTCCATTCAATCAAGTTTAGATTCCTTTATCTTGTACAATGAAGACCAAATCACTCAACAAGAAAAGGAAAACAAAGAGGAAATTAGTTTACCATAACAATCAAAACTTCCCTAAAATCAAATACAAAACATTAGCAATCAACAGCAACAAGAAAATGAAAATAAGGCAGAAATACTTTGGACAATAAACTTTGATGGGTCTTGTAATAAAACAAGTGCAGGGTTAGGTGTATGGATTCAAAATACAAATCAGGGTTATTCAT
This sequence comes from Pinus albicaulis, assembly GCA_034641835.2. NCBI lineage: Eukaryota > Viridiplantae > Streptophyta > Pinopsida > Pinales > Pinaceae > Pinus > Pinus albicaulis. The sequence continues at coordinate 19,004 of JAXQQM020071071.1, read as the reverse complement.
ATAAACTAGATTTTCCATGCACCGACAATATTGCTGAATATGAAGCCCTTCTCCTTGGCTTACAGTTGCTTAAACAATTAGAAGCCCAGAAAATATCAATCCTAGGAGATTCTGAACTTATCATAAGACAAATCAAAGGAGAATATTCAGCTAAAAACTCAAGACTTAGAGAATATTGAAATGTTGCCCTTGATTTATTAAAGACCTTTGAAAAATATGAACTCATTTTCATTCCAAGAGCACAAAATCATCTAGCAAATGCACTTGCCTTCACTACCAGCAATTGCCAAGTACCTTAGATAAATGAACATCTTAACATAAAGGTCAAAAACAGGATAACTGGCAAGTGTTTGACACTGACAAACACATAGATGATTTCCTAAAATCAGAAAATGATTTTGCCATACTAGCATTAGAAACCATCCATGAAGAAAACTGTTTGGATAATGAACTAATCCCAGAAATAGAAATGACATATTCTGTTGATATAAATCACTGTGAGAATCTTTTTGAATCAGAATTAATTGACAACGCAGACCAGAAAGACTTGGAATTTTTACAATGCAAAAATGATACAATTCCAAGAGGTCTCACACCTTTAGAACACCTTTTTGACTTTAATGATGTAGCAAAAGAACCAAGAATGGAGCCTGTGGAAACAGATATAGAAGAACATAACATAGGCAGCCTAGCAGAACCCAAAATGATCAAACTGTCCAGCACTCTCCTAGCTCATATAAAATTGCAATACATAGAGTTGTTCAAATATTTTAGAGATGTGTTTGCTTGGGGATACAAAGATCTAAAATCTTATGACACTAACATCATTCAGCACAAAATTCCTCTTAAGGAAAATCAGAAACCTTTCAAACAAAAACTAAGAAGGATAAACCCTGTTTTATTGCCTTTAGTTAAGAAATAAATTGAAAAGATGTATGATGCTGGGATTATAGTATCCCTTAGATATTCAGAATGGGTGTCAAACTTAGTTTCTGTTAGAAAGAAGACAGGGGAAATCAGGGTCTGCATTGACTTTAGAAATCTAAATAGAGCCTCCCTGAAAGACAACTACCCCTTGCTCAAGATGGACCATATACTTCAAAGGGTAGTTGGATCAAAAATAATATCATTGCTGGATGGGTTCTCAGGTTATAATCAGGTGTTAGTGCTCCCAAGTGATCAACACAAAACTACTTTTACTACACCTTGGGGAACCTTTATGTATGTCAAAATGCCATTAGGTTTGATGAATGCAGGGGCCACCTTCCAAAGGGCCATGGACATAGACTTCTCAGAAGATATTTGCTATTTTATAATCATTTACCTTGATGACATAACTGTTTTCTCAAAGACTGATGAAGGACATTTGATTCACTTAAGAAAAGTTTTTGAGAAATGTAGGATATTTGGCTTCTCTTTGAACCCCAAAAAGACACTCTTTGGTCTCCAAGAAGGTAAACTTCTTGGTCACGTAATTTCAGAAGAGGGAATCAAAGTAGACCCTAAAAGGATTGATGGCATATTGAAAATCAGCCATCCAATAAGCCTCAAAGAATTACAATATTTCATTGGGAAGATAAATTTCTTGAGGAGGTTTATCCCCAACCTTGCTGAGCTATTAAGAAACATTACAAACATGCTTAAGAAAGAGGTAGGTGTGAAATGGACTACACAAGCTAAACAATCATTTGAACTGGTTAAACAAGCTCTCACTCAAACACCAGTCTTGATTAGTCCAGATTTCACCAAAGACTTTTATATCTTTTCTTTTTCATCTGAACATACAATAGCTGCAGTATTACTTCAAAAGAATGACTTGGGGCAAGAACAACCAATATCCTTTTTTAGTAGGGCCTTAAGAGATGCTCCTCTCAAATATAACATCATGGAGAAGCAAGCCTTAGCATTAGTGAAAGCATTAAAGGACTTTAGAGTCTACATTTTACACTCTCACATAATTTCTTTTGTTCCACATACTGTTGTCAAGGATATTCTAAGTCAAGACCTTGATTGTAAAAGGGGAAAATGGATTGCTACTATTCTTGAATATGACTTAGAAATCAGGCCCACCAAACTGATTAAAGGGCAGGGATTAGCAAAACTCATGGCTGAGTCAAACTTCCAAGCACTAGATATGAATATGGTGGATGTGTTGGAAGAAATAGAAGAATTCACTGCCCCTTTCATTGAAAAAACATTTCTGAATTCTCCTTGGTATGCTGACATCATTTATGTGCTTTTATATCTAAATGCCCCTCCTTCTTTGTCTAAAACTAAAGCTAGATTTTTGAAACAGAAGGCTTTGAATTATTGCATATTAGATGGGGTATTATATTGGAAAAATGATGTTGGATTTTTTCTTAAATGTTTGCTTGAGGATGATGCAGGAAAAATCATGCATGAGCTCCATGAAGGTGAATGTGTAGGACACCTTTTCTGGAAGACCACAGCAAATAAAGTCCTCAGATCTGGTTACTATTGGCCCACCCTTTTCTCAGATACTCATAAGTTAGTCATGTCTTGCCATAAGTGTCAAATTTTTGATGGCAGAATAAAAATCTTTCCCTTACCTTTACATCCTATCAGTGTTGAGGCACCCTTTCAACAATGGGGCTTGGAATTCATTGGGGAAATTCACCCATCTTCATCAGCCCATCATAAGTGGATCCTCACTGCCACTGATTATTTTACCAAGTGGTAGAAGCCATACCATCTAGGAATGCTATTGACTCTATCATTATCAAGGTCCTTGAAACAAACATCCTATCTAGATTTGGTTGTCCTAGAAAAATCATCACAGATAATGATGTTGCCTTCAAGTCTAAAAGAATGGTTGATTTCTGTTACAAATACCACATCACCTTAGGCCATTCTACTGCCTACTATCCCCAAGGAAATGGATTAGCTGAATCCTCCAACAAAATCCTCATCAATATCATCAAAAATATGTTGGAGAAGAATCATAAATCATGGCACAGTAAGTTGGTTCATGCCTTATGGGCTGATAGATTAACTACAAAGAAGTCAATAAATATGTCCCCCTTTCAGCTGGTCTATGCCATGGATGCAGTCTTCCTAACATCATTAGGATTTCCAGCCATGAAACTCCTTCAAGAAGTGAAAACTGAATAAAATGATATGCAGAGAAGAATCAACCAAACAATTCATTTACAACAGTCCAGAGAAGAAGTCTATGAATGAACACAACTAGTCCAAGAAAATATCAAGAAACTATTTGATAAAAGGACTAAGGAAAATAATTTCCAAGTTGGAAATATAGTTCTTAAATGGGATTCGGGAAGGGAAGAAAAGGGGAAGCATGGCAAGTTTGAGAACCTGTGGAAAGGACCCTATGTTATTCATGCTGAGAGGGGTCACAATGCTTTCTTCCTGACAGAATTGAATGGAGAAGATTTGTATGGAGGTCCTGTCAATGGCAGGATGCTCAAGCATTATTTTTGTCAAGAGTCATGAGTTTCAAAGATTTTTTCCTTCCATTGTAAATATCATTGTTTGAACATTGCATTCAAAGTTATAAAAATGGAAATACCAAAAACAAATGAAGAAGAAAAGAGGGCAGAATGAAAACAAGAACGGTATAGCCCCATACCAGAAAAGAGAGACAAAATCTGAAAGTGTGCAAGCTCAAATGCCACTCCTAAAAACACACTTCTAGTTAGTCATACAGCCTAATCATGACTAATTAGCTTTTCAATTTGCTGCTAATAGGTAAGTGAATTAGATCATCCAAACAGCTCAATCTTGGCTTATCAGTAAGGTAGATTAGGATAGAGGAAACAAAGGTTCAAACAAATTCAATATCTGAACCTATGAATCTCAAAAGAAGAATGGCTCTAATTAGATTAAATCTTGAGCCAAAGATAGAAAAGATACTGGTTCAATAATGCTCATAGCTTGAACCAGGGGAAAAAGTAAGAAGTCAGCTCAAAAAGGATTAAAATCAGAGCTGAAGAAATAGTGAAGGATGTTTTAGTTTTCAGATCTTAAGCCTTCAAAGTTTTTATTATTTTTCTGCAAATAAAATCTATGTGCAACTTGTTTTTATGACATAGATATACAACAAGTCAGACTGCTTAATCATGGCTTGGTTGCTTTTAAATTTCCTATTTTAGAATTTAGAGAATAAAGGTTTGTCAAATAGTCTAATCCTGACAGATAGTAGTTAGGTAGAGACACTTATGAGTTCAACTGCTTAATCTGAACTCATAGAGGAATAAGAGTAGAAATAGATTAGTTTCCTGTTTTCAAAAGAATTAAATGTTTATGAAAAGATTTTCCCAATCCAAATGCACTCTGAAGAAGAAAAAATGTTAGAATCATAGAAGTGGGTAGGTAGAGATGTTGTTTTGATAGTATTCCATTGTTTCAGATTGTTGCAGCAATTATCAAACCAAAGAAAGGTCAACTAAAAGAAAACAAAGTTGCTGTCCAATGGATGAAGGCACTAGTTTACTGAAAATCCAGAGATCAATAGATGAGGTTCTAGACACCTAAAGAACCAGTTGTCCTCCCCAAATGGAGCCACTGTTAGCCACCTATAAAAATTTGTCATACCAAATGGTGGCTAAATATTTTTAGGCTCTCAAGAAACAATTTCATGTCCAAATTGTGAGTTCTTGAAGTCTTATGATGATAATTACCCTTTGAGTTAATCTTCACTGCTGTTTCACTATTAGTCCTAAAGTACCTACTATTTACCAAAAGAAAAATTGCTCATGAGGCTCCATTTTTCATCATTCCACTCCTCCTTTTACTCATAAACAATCTCATTTTCATCCTTATTCCCTTCATAAAATCCCTCCATTAACCTTCATTTTAACCTTAAAAGCATCAAAACCCTTTTAAAACCTGATATTTCTCGCTTATTTGGTTTTAAATTCCCTTCTTTCATCTATCAGAACCCCCATTTGGCCTTTAAAATCCTTGTTTTAAGCCTAAAAATGGTCTTTGGTACTATTAAGGTGTTAAGCCCCCAAGAGCATATAACCTTAAGCCCTTCCCTCATGTGACCTAAAGCCCCACAATCGGGCGCTCAAAGCATAAATCCTGTGGTAAAAACCTCACTTTCCTTCTATTTTCCATTTTCCAAATTTATGGCTCTGATCAGATTTGGACTGTTGATCTAAACTAATCAACGGTCATTGAGCCATCTTTCCCTCTCGACCATTCATCCACTATTCCTTTCCCCTTTAGAAATCTTCGCTCCTTTATCAAATCTCGATCGTTCATCTAAAAACAGATCAATGGCCATCGCACCCCTTTCTCTTATCCCCCTTCTGTCCAAATCCTATCATTTGCTCATCCTTGCAAGTGGATCCTATCCATTAATCCAGTTGATCTAAGGGTCCGCATTAAACCCGACAACCCAGTTCTCCTGGAGCCTACCTTCACGACATAAAGCACTTGTCCAATTGCGTGCTGCCACTTGTATTCCATTATCACTCCCATCGCGCAACTCTTTCATCGCACTCATTCTGCATTGTTGGATCAAGAGCCTCTGATCCAACGGTCGTGGTAACATATCGCAAAATATTTGCGCTAGAGGTTTTACACTTAAAATTTTTGTGAAATGGGCAGTATTTAGAAAGACAGGTGTCAAGTGATGTATGGAATCACATTTTTTCGGGCAAAACCACTTACTCCCTTTCAGTTGTGTGAAAACCACCTGTGGTATTGCGAAAACCACCCTTCTTCATATTCGAGCCATATTTCAAATATTCACCTAGTTAGCTATTTCTGCCAGGATTTCGTCCTCTGCTGCAATTTTTTCCATCCTCATTGCTTCGAAACACTTCCACGAACCTTCCAAAGCAGTTTAAACCAATAAATCGCAGGATTTAAATAACGTTTTGTGTTTTTTATGCAGGTTTAATGAAGATTAAGGTTAGAAACCCCCCAGCAGATAATTATAGTATTATGGGCCGAGGATAACAATCCTCATGGCCTTTGATACAAATTAAAGGGTTTAAAGTGATAATTACATGTTTTTAGAAGATCGATAAGTCATAATTATCGGTTTTCTAAACAATTTCTCTGGCAAACCCTCTGTGCACTTGTAAACAGTAAAACACAGTGAACATCAGGTGATTAAAGAACATCAGCATTAAAAATAGAGGATCAAAGCAAAGACACAATATTAAAGATGTTAATCAAATCTTAAAGGGATCAAGGCATGAACTCTGGAATCAAAGGCCCAATCCACAAATCTGATCCAGAAGACCTCGAATGCCACATCAGAGGGGCTAATTGAATCCCCAACTACCAAAATTGTCACCTGCAACCTCTCTGCCTCAAAGGAATACCCAGATCAAATCTCAGCCAGTAACATTAAGACTAAAGACAACTAACAGGTATTACAAACAAAAGAACATATTTTGAACTATCAGTAAAGTTATTGTAAAGATAAGTGCCTTAAAGTCAATCTTTTTACCCATTAAGCCTAAAAATCAGAAACAAAGTACATAAGACTGAGTTGTAATTCAATGCATTCCTGCCTTATGCCTTGCATGGTTTTCAAGGCTGGAAGTTGCATTTAGTATGAAATTAATGATACTCAGTCCTAGCACTCTTCCACCTCATCATTTATTTTATATATACTTCTGAAGAAGATGAGAAGTTGTTGGTTGGTTGGTCACTAGTTGTAACACTGAAACTCTCTAAAATAATACATAGTCTGTCTGAATTTGAAGAAGAAATTGAAGTCTTGGAAGCTGGATTATGTTTTGACATACTTGTTCTTGAGAAGGCTCTATCATTGGATCCTTGAGCTTGGCTGTTGGTGATGTATTCTGGACTATCTGATGTTTTTCCTATTTTCATTATGTTTCATAAATTCTTACTACAGTAGGATGGAATTTTTAGGCTAAGAAATGACTCCTGGAAGCACCTTAGACCTGTTTATCCTTCACTGTTTTATGTTTTCTTCTCCTGAGGCATTTTAGAGTCTTTAATCATTCTCTTGAACCCTTATGCTTGTTTATTTCTCAAATAGTTCAAACAGTTGGTTCCAACATGATTTATGGTTTTCCCTGCTTGTCTGCTGCCACTTGAAAGTTGTTTTTGAAGTCTCCCTTTGAAGTACCATTGTTTATAGTTTGCCAGAGAGGTATGTTCTGATCATGCCCTTTGTTCCTGCTTAAATAGTTGTTTTATAGGTATTTATAGTTGTGATCATAGATATGTTAGGTGTTCCCTTTTCTATGACTTCAATTATCAGTGAATCTTTCATGTTTTCTAATTCCTTTGAAATAAAGTCTTTGAGGAAATAGGGTGTTCCCCGAATCTTAGATTTCATTTTGAAAGTTGTCTTGAAGTCATTATTTTCTTAAAGTGTGGTTTGTAGAATTCATGGTTAGCCCTGTCTATCAAATGCCTCTTTATGTTCAAGTTATGTTTTTATGTTTTTAAGTTCCCTTTGTTGAGAATTCAATTTCTCTTTCCAAATCATTAATGTCCATCTCATTCACAAAACTAAAGGATCCTGTGGCCAAGTTAGATTTTCCCTTTGATATCCCATATCCATTGATGAGCTTGTTACAAACCTTCACTCCCATTACCTCAACATCCGATACTTCTTCTTATCGTGAAATTCCCTGAATAAATTATTCAAATCGAGATTATCCTTGTCACATACTATTTGAGCTTCATACATAACACATAATCTCTTCTACGCATTAATCATCACATGCGGAAATAAAAACAACAAGCGATATTGAAAACATTCACATGCGCACATAGAAATTCAACACATATAACACAGTATGTATATTGGGGAAAGCTTACAGCTGAAAACCCCCTACTATCTGTATATTATAATGAAGAATAATCATGTAACAATCTTATTACAATACTCCTCACAAGTACTTAGTACTGTCTCCAAAATTTACACACAAACTAGCTCAGTTTTGAACAAGTCACGGGTTCAAAACTCCTCCATTGTTTGCCTGCCTCTACTGTGCAATCCAAGATGAGAGAATAGATGGAATGAATTCGAATTCCCTTGGCTTTAACTACGCAATCCTCATTGGAAATCTCCTCCAATGATTGTGAAAATCTCATGCACACTATAGTCACAACTGATAGTAGACCCCACCTCTTCACCCACCGACACCATTCCACCTGAACTAACCATAATCAGAATCTGATGTTATTTAGTTGAATAATGAGTTAATAATTAGTGAATTAATCTTTAATAATTAATTCACACCACTCATCTCTAGGTGTATTACTAAGGATTAAGGAACTAAATACAACTAGTTCAATCCAAGTTAAACTAACACAACCTAATTAAACTCCGCCACTTGAGTTCTAACTGAAGTCAACCATGCATGAGCTCACCAAACCCATAGGAATAGCATAATTCCTTCTTTTACGTGCATGGGCCACATCCATAGCTCCAACTGAAGTGCTGCAAGAGGATAAACTGAAGTTTATAGTCCAAATATTATTAAGGGCTAATAATATTTGACTGACCTATTTTTAGACAGGCAGTCTAAAAATAGACTTCGACTTGTATGTCTAAAAATAGAGGTCCATCTATTTTTACCAACTCGACCAATCATCCAAGAATAGCATACTGCAACTCCTAGACCATGCTCCATATGTCTAAAAATAGACATAGTCTAAAAATAGACTTTTCGACAAAAATCACATGTGTGGTCCCCACATAGTTTAGGTGATCACTTTCCAACTAGGATCAGGAAAGATGTTTCAGGAGGCCTCCTTCACTGTTTCTTGTTGCCATTTTCAACACTCCCTCTCAACAAGAAAGGACTGTCTTTGCATGCGACATGCAACTCCATGCATTCGCCCTACAACCTTCACAAGCGCCATGCAACTCCATGCATGCGACATGCAACTCCATGCATTCGCCATGCACCCTTTGCATGTGCCATGCAAACTCATGCATGCACCATGCAACTCCATGCATGTGCCATGCACCCTTTGCATGCAACATCTTCGAAACTGATTAGGCTCCAAACAACTCAATCAATCTGATGCATCTATCATCAAAGTCTTCGACTTGTGCCTGGCCAATTGTACATGTCATCAGGAACCACTGCGTTGTTGATCTCTTGCACCCATGCACTCTGCACTTGATGTCAACTCTGATCCGCGCTCCAGTATCCGACACTGTCACTTTGATCTGCCTGCATCAATCCAACTGATCTGCTACTGCTGCGATGTGGGCACCTCGTAGCTAGGTTCAACTCATGAGATCCACACCATCTCATGAATTCTGCCCAGAAATCTCCTCTTGGGATCAATCATGCATGTCTCCCCACCTTTCACCTGGTGGTATAGCTGCATGCACTCCCTCTGCCCATCTGGCACGAAATTTCTCTGCATGAGTGGTTTCTCCCACTCCATGATCCTCATCTTGTGGCTGCTCCACATCCCGAGGTTCACTTTTACCTGCATGCAAAACTTGCTCCCTCTCAAGCATCAATTGCATGTCTTTCTTGCACTTCCCAACAGTAGGAAGCTCCGTAGACATCCCATCTACTTCAAGTCTATAGAGATTCTTTGCTCGAATCCCAACCTTCTTGACTTGTCCTGTTGCCTTGTGCCGAAGGAAAAAATTTCCTTCACTGAAGACAACTTCATACCCTTTATCCTCTAACATTGCGACTGAGATCAAATTCTTCTTTAAACCTGGAACATGCACTACATCTTGTAAAAGAATGAGTTTACCTGACTCCCTCTGAAAGGTTATGGTACCAATGCCGGTCACATTGTATCATCCATTATCGCCCAACTCAACATGCAACTGGAGATCTTTCTCCACCAAGTCACTAAAAAGATTCACATCTCCCGTCATGTGAAAGGAAGCGCCACTATCAAAATACCACCCTGATCCCAATGCACTAGACACCATGCATGCGATCAATGAGAAGTCCATCTCAAATTGCGAGGCAAGAGCCTCACCAGCTGCAGCTCTAGCAGCCTGCTTGTTCTTCTTCTTTTGTGGACAATTCGTGGCGTAATGTCCGTGATCGTGACAGTGAAAACACTTCACTTTGGACATGTCACGCTCTTTACCATCCGCACCGGATTGAGAAGCCTTCTCCTTGCCCTTCCCTTTCCTTGCTTTGGCAGCCAAAGCACAGACTTCTTCATCAGATGCCTTTGATGAAGATCCGTCCCTGGTACTCTGCCTTATCTCCTCTTGCACAAGATCAGACCACAGTCTTTCCCATCCTAGCAATTTCTCCCGACCATTGACACTGTCCTGATATGCCTGCCAAATTTTTGGAAGCCCGAGGAGAGCCAAGCTCACCAGTTCCTCATCCTCCACACTAACTCCTACACTCCCAAGTTCATCCCTGCAGTGGACAAACTTTGTCAAGTATACCGAAATAGTGTCATTCTTCTCCATCTTTATTTTCCTGAGTTTATCCTTGAGTGCCAACTTCCTTTGGTCACTCTTGCTCTGGAAAAATTCTGTCAAAGCTTTCCACATCAAGAATGGAGAAGCTTTACCATGCAGGCTGGATACTATGTGATCCTTCACGCCCTCCAACAGAATCCTTCGACACCTTGCTGTCTTCTTTTGCCAAGCTTCAATTACAGCAGCATCCGTAGAAGTAGGCTTTGGAATTTCTTTCTATATGAATTCCAATAGCCCATTGTCATCTAACATCATAGGAGGTGCAGGGCCTGCAAAACCCCGTAATTTTCAACATTTCTATGCATTAAGAATGCATTGCAAATCACAGCTTCAATTAACATTCCAAGACAGTGAAATTTCATGTTACTTCCCACCTATGGAAGCTTCTATCATGGTTCAATAAACTGCAGAACCAACCATCTTCATACAAAAGGTTCCTCCATGAATTGAAACTTATCAAAACATAAGATTCAAACACAATTCATTCCAAAACCAAAGCTTGAATTTTACATGCACCTTTTTCATTCCCAATCCAATTAACATTCAACGGTCCCACCATCACAATTACATTCACATATGTTGGGTTCAATCAAAGAGTGCGCCCTTACTGTTATATTCAATCTGGCAACTTATATAATTTAAACCCCAATGCTTAATTCCCATACGTTTGCCAATTAAATTTAAACACATTACTTTTGGATTTAAATCTCAAACATCAAACTTCTCACTCAGTTTTCATTTCATTATTTCCCAACCTGCACACACGGAATTTCAACAAATCTCCATAAACAATGCACCCATCATCTTTATGCAAACACCAATATAACTTGCCTGTTCAAATTTCAGCAATATATCAACCTCTGGACCGCCTTCAATTTCTGGACTGCGCCTTCTTGGAATCGACCTTTTGAATTACACCTCCTCTGATGTTGTAGATTTCTTCCACGATTTTAATTGCATGGATCGTCTAATACTGGCGCTTTAACTGAATGACAAATAACAAATATTGTTATAATTGAATTCCAAATAAACAGAGTGTTAAAACAACATCCATGCGTTTGATTGCCATTGACTTATAAATCTGATCCATCTTCATTTCAGAACTTGTTTCAGTTTGCAGATAAACTCTATGTCCGTATTTCCCTACGCCATCTGATAAATCGACTTTCAGAAGCCAATAATAATTACCCATTTGGATGGAACCATGGTTCAAACCTCCTCCACGCTGGTCAATCCCTCTTTCGTTTTTCGCAACAAAGGCAGACTCCATATGATTCAGAACATGAATCGATATTCACTGAAATCGATTCTCTTTCCACGTAATTCAATTACTGTAATGTGAGCAACAGAGTGTTTTTACTCGGATTCTGCGCCAACATCGATCTGTCCATACTTGCGTTCAATATTTCATCCTATTGATCAGTGAACCATCGATCATTACCACACCAGCATTCATGGATTAACATTTACAGAAGTCAGTTTTTTTTTTAAACGCCATACCAAAATCTGCATCTATCATAAAAAGGTCAATGCATTCACTATCACTGGTGCGTTCTCCAACAAAAGACAAATCTTTATTACCAACTGTTTGAACCCTTACACGTGATAATAGTGTGGTTCTGAATTGAATTATAATATAGAAATTGACATCAATTATTCAAATCTGCGCCAAAGCAATGCTACAGCTCTTCAATGGTTTACAACACATTATGCAACAGTGAAATCCATCCATTATCGATGTCACTGAATTACACAAGTTTTTCTCAATAACCAACGACCCTGACAGAACAGAGTTTTTACATACAGAGTTCCACACCAAGCTGCAGACTCAATGCATTACCATACACCCTTTACGCAGAGATTTAACGCCATTTTACACTCAATGATTATGCATGGCGGTTTTCACACAAAATCAATGTAAATTCAAGCCCATTGATCATTTCTTCATTAATTCAACAATGACATGAACTTCAGAAATCAAATATACAATTTCTTCAATCAATCAACCAATTTATGTATAATCTGAAACAAAAAAATGACTTACAAACTTTTGTTGGCCAGATATTCCAGTTTAGTGGCCCTTTACAATTGCCCGAAGGCTTACAGCCTTGGGCTGTTCAAGCCTGCTCTCAATCACACTCTCACTCTCTCCAACTATTCAAGTGTCTTTTTTTCTTCACAAAAACCACTCCTATTTATACACAAATAATGCATTTAATTCACTCAAAATGTCTCTCCACCTAATCCTCAACTAATCCCATACATAGAAATCCTAATCCCAAATTTTGCTCCTAAACTATTTCTCTCATATCCTTTTATTTATTAAAAGAATATTTACATAATCCTCACTTTTCATAATTATCTCCTATTTTATTAAAAATAACAAATTAATTAATAAAATATTAAAATTGTCACACCCCCCTTTTATCACATATTTACAAATGAAAATGCCCTTGATGCTCCTGCATCAGACTTCCAACGTTAAAGTTAATCATGATCGCCTGATCATGTGTCCGGATCTGTGTATGCCTGGATCCCACATCTTGTGCTGTAACTTTCCACTTGTCATTGCTTCTTTCTGTTGTTCTTCTCGAGGTCTCCACACTTTATGCTGCATCGCTCCACTAGCTGTGCTCTCGCAATCTTCTGTTGTCTTTCTTTTGCTGCTTCTCCTTTGTTTTACTGCTGCTAGCCTCTTCTGGGATTCTTTCATCATCATCCACCTCATAAGTTCAATTTCTCTGTCTAATAGAATTTCTCCAGCATCTTCAATAAAACCTGTACTCACAAAACAATTGTTAGAATAAAAAACATAAGGCTTCAGTGCCCCCATAGATGTTGCTTCAGCTGCCACCATAAATATTGCTTCAGCTGTCAATGTTGTCTCAGCTGTCACCATAAATTTTGTCCCACATGTTGTTCTAGCTGCCACTACGGATGTTGCTGCCTCCCAAACTTCCTGTCCCTATGCAACATTCCTTTTCTCATCACCTGCAATTTCATCTGCAACTTCTTTCTCTGGTTCAAATGTCTCCAGCAAACATTTCAGCATTTCATCAACATGCTGCAATTTAACACCAGCATAACCTCCATCTTTCCCTTCGACAATCTTCAGAAATTGTCCATCATCATCTTGGGCAATCAAATCAAGTTTTGCAAACACTGTAGCCTCATCCTCTAACACTGTAGCAGCTCCAAAATTTTGTCCACCAGTCTTCTCTTGGCTATACAGACAAGCCAACTCTTTCTTGTCACCCATGGTAACAAGCCTCTGCATATGAGACATGACTGTCTCATCTTCTACCTGCAACAGTTCTTCTTCTTCCAAGACATTTCCAAGTGATGAACCGTCTTCTATATCACCTGTAAACACAATCAAATTGTCAGCATCAAAATCACAAGACCCAATGGTCTCACTTGTTGATTCAGTCATCCGCAGCTCCAAGTCTTCTTCAGGACTTAGAAAATCTTCACTGACTTTCTCCTCAGCTTCCTCTGGTAACACTTCAGTATGCTGCTCTGAGTTCCTTCCCGACTCCTCTGTCAGCACATCAGTATGTTGATTTGCATTCATCATGAGACTGTCAGCTAGTCTCTCCCTCTTGCCATTCTCTGCTTCATGACTGTCCTTCATGAAAACTTCCTTACCTTGTTTTTTTAGCCAATTATCCTGTGTGTAAGTTCTCTGTCTCTCCAATTCCCTTCTCTGAAGATCTAGTTTCCTATACAACTCAACAATTTCATTAGGAGTAGAACTTGGAAAATTTACGCAATTTTCCATACCTTCACCAACTTTTGACCAATCATCAGCTGGTCTTTCTCTCTCTGCACCAATATTCTGATTAGACTCCTTCGTCTTCATTTCCTCCTGAGATCTTGCTATCTCAGCATCGATCTGAACAGCCTTCAGATTCAATTCTTCTTGAACAAACTCTAAAGCTTGCTCATCTCCCTGTACTGTACCTGCAAACATACACGACTCATCAGTTTTAAAATCACAAGACTTTTCAGTCTCGACTGCTTCCTCCAACACATCCTTCTGAACAAATCTGCATGTGGAATCTTCAAATTCCAACTCTGGCTCAAGAAATCTAAGTCCTTTCTTCAATAAGGCAATCACACTTTGCCTCAACTTCATCTGAAATGGTTTCCAAATCACTCTCTTTCCCTTCAGTGGAAAGATCCATCCTCTATTCTGATTTTCCTGCTCTTGCAGCCATTCTTCTAGTACCTGCAATTGTACCTTCATTACTGCAACTTCTCTTTCTCGGACCTCATCAGTCATCTCACCTCTATGGCATTCCTCTGAACCTTTTCTCTGATCCTCCATGATCATCTTCTCCATGAGTTTCTCACTCATCATGAGTTTCACTAGCCTCTGCAACAGCAATATCTTCTGCTGCCACTTACCTCACCAAGCTCTCCTCACTCAGTCTTTTGGTAAGTACTGGTTCACTGCCTCTGGAACCTCTTGAGCATATTCTCCTCTGCTCTCTCTCTAGGCTATCTTTTCAACTCACTTCCTCTTCAGGACACTGCAATTGTCCTCTCTATCCAGCCTTTAGCTGAATGTCAGGTTCACTGCCATCATATTCTCTGCAACCATAAACTTCAATCATAAATTTCAAATCAGAAAATCATCTCACCTGTAAGATCTTGCATGATCCTGTCCCCTTTCACTTCTGCAATCTTGTTCACTGCATTTGTGTAGCTTGCATACCAGATTTAAAATTCATCACACATTCAAATAAAACACACTTCAGTTCCCAACAGAACTTTCCTGTCCTCATTCAGAAAATAAACATTTTCATTTCAACAGAGCCAAGCTCTGATACCAAAAAATGATGCAGGGCTAGCCTGCAATACCCAGAATCTTTAATCTCTGTGCATATAAGTGTGCATCTCAGCATTTGCCCAAATTTTAAATCTCAATGTCTGGCAATCTCAACTTTCTTTTCAAGAAGCATATAGTTCAAATCACTCTACACATAAATTCATTCTGAAGTCTTAAGTAAAGACTTTAATTAGAACCCCATTGGTTTAAACTCTCAACCAAAGCTTATCACCTCTTAACTCAATATTTATGTGCGCCCTTAAAACTCCCCAATTTGAATATAATTATCAACTAACGCATTCACGTAGTCATGGAAAATTTCAACAGCTTAATGTCAATATCAAGCAACCACACATTAACTTATCACACATGACTTACCCATGCAAATCAGCTCTCCTCTCTGTCAATCTTCGATTTGCCATTTGATCACGACGACCATACCAACCTGCGCTCCTACAATTCAATCCAGCAATTCGATTTCATTTCAATAGTGTCCCTTCTAAGAGTGATTGTTCGCATTTCCCAATTGATCTCTGCAAATAAACCTCGATTTATGCAATCGATTCTCCTTTTTTCTATATGCCACTTATTAATGCGCCCAGAAAATGGATCAATGTCACAATTTAAAGGACAGAGTTTGTGAAATATCATGAACGTTAACACAAATCCAATTGCGCCTTCACCCTTCACTGTACACTCAGTTGTAATGCTCTCCTCGCACCAGAATTACTCCCACGCTAGTCATTTACTCCTGCGCTGCAACTGGAACACAACAATTAACATTGTTATAATTGAATTCCAAATAAACAGAGGGTTAAAACAACATCCCTGCGTTTGATTTCCATTGACTTATAAATCTGATCCAGCTTCATTTCAGAACTCGTTTCAGTTCGCAGATAAACTCTGTGTCCATAATTTCCCTACGCCATCGGATAAATCGACTTTCAGAAGCCAATAATAATTACCCATTTGGATGGAACCATGTTTCAAACCTCCTCCACGCTGGTCAATCCATCTTTCGTTTTTCGCAACAAAGGCAGACTCCATATGATTCAGAACATGAATCGATATTCACTGAAATCGATTCTCTTTCCACATAATTCAATTACTGTAATGTGAGCAACAGAGTGTTTTTACTCGGATTCTGCGCCAACATCGATCTGTCCATACTTGCATTCAATATTTCATCCTATTGATCAGTGAACCATCGATCATTACCACACCAACATTCATGGATTAACATTTACAGAAGTCAGTTTTTTTTTAAACGCCATACCAAAATCTGCATCTATCATAAAAAGGTCAACGCATTGACTATCACTGGTGCGTTCTCCAACAAACGACAAATCTTTATTACCAACTGTTTGAACCCTTACACGTGATAATAGCGCGGTTCTGGATTGAATTATAATATAGAAATTGACATCGATTATTCAAATCTGCGCCAAAGTAATGCTACAGCTCTTCAATGGTTTACAACACATTATACAACAGTGAAATCCATCCATTATCGATGTCACTGAATTACACAAGTTTTTCTCAATAACCAACAACCCTGACAGAACAGATTTTTTACATACAGAGTTCCACACCAAGCTGTAGACTCAATGCATTATAATACACCCTTTACGCAGAGATTTAACGCCATTTTACACTCAATGATTATGCATGGCCGTTTTCACACAAAATCAATGTAAATTCAAGCCCATCGATCATTTCTTCATTAATTCAACAATGCCATGAACTTCAGAAATCAAATATACAGTTTCTCAATCAATCAACCAATGTATGTATAATCTGAAACAAAACAATGACTTACAAACTTTTGTTGGCCAGATATTCTAGTTCGGTGGCCCTTTAAAATTGCCCGAAGGCTTACAGCCCTGGCTGTTCAAGCTTGCTCTCAATCACACTCTCACTCTCTCCAAATATTCAAGTGTATTTTTTCTTCACAAAAACCACTCCTATTTATATACAAATAATGCATTTAATTCACTCAAAATATCTCTCCACCTAATCCTCAACTAATCCCATACATAGAAATCCTAATCCCAAATTTTGCTCCTAAACTATTTCTTTCATATCCTTTTATTTATTAAAAGAATATTTACATAATCCTCACTTTTCATAATTATCTCCTATTTTATTAAAAATAAAAAATTAATTAATAAAATATTAAAATTGTCACACCCCACTTTTATCACATATTTACAAATGAAAATTCCCTTGATGCTCCTGCATCAATTTGTCTTGAGCAATAACGATGAATGTTCATAATTCTCATTTCTTAAATAACACTAAATTTACCTTTAAAGGGGTAGGTAACAATTTTTTGTATCAAATTCAAGGATACATAAGAAAGGAGACATGGTGAAGAGAAGCTTTCAACCTTACAACAAGCCCTAGAAAAACATAAAGTTGAATGTATGGAATCCATTTTGCTTGATACACATGAGAAGTGAAATGAAAAATCTTGGAATTTGGCACATGTCACTAAGCTTATCTCATTTTCCATTCATTTAGATCTAAATTATATGGAAGGATGAAAGGAGGACAATAGATACTTATCAATAATGTATGATTTTTTAGAAGGAAACGACGTTGACAAGGCTATGGAGGTCCAAATAGAAGAATTAAAAATAGAAGAGGACTCTTCAAAAAATGGGTTACTCAAAGATTTTGGAATCCATATGAGCTACATTATCTCATTGATTCAAGAAAGCGCTTAAAAAGAGACAGGAAATAGTGATATAGAGACAATTTATTCAGAAACAAGAGAAAGCTAGAATTATAACCTAGATAGATTTATGGGAAGAGAAACATTCCAATTGTAAGGAGGAGTCAAAGTTACATGAGAAGTAGTTCAATCAACATAATTCTACACTGATTATTATGGAGGAGAAATTTTCTACTACCTCATCAATTGAAGAAGACCCACATGAGAAAATCAGAAAACATTCCTCAATGTTATTTTCATTTGACATTCAATCACTGTGCTCTTTTTTTCTAGTAGTCTCTTTACCTCTGCCCTTAAATTCAATGACTCAAATAATACTAGAAAAAAGACACTTACCTATTACAATCAGTTGAAAAAAAAAAGTATCTCTAAAGGGTCACTTGGGGAGGAATCTATTACTTAAAAGATCGGAAAAATAATTTCATTTCAAAAAAAAAATGTACTATCACTAGGGAAGGGATTTATTACATTTAAATTTTGTTCCCATTCCTGTCACTACAAATTTTGATTGTTTCTTTTTATTTGATTGGAAAATAAATGATATTTAAAAGGCACTAAAGTTTTGAATTATGATCCTTAAATAAGTCTAAATTCCTTGATTATGAGCTAATTTTTTCTTCTTACCTTTGGGTCTTTATGATGTTTGTTATGAGGTGAAATTTTCCAAAGAAGTGGAATATTGGTCGTTCCAACAGGAATTATCTAAATATGATTGTAGATAATTTATTAATATAAATTATTTGAAGTGAGATTAATTAATCATCCCCAAGGGTTAAAAAGGGCCCAAATAACTCTATTCTCTATGTTCAAATGATAGGTGAAGGTGGATTTACCATAGTGGGACAAAATGGCCTAATTCTTATATTTTCTAAATAATACAAAAGTTATATAAACTATTTAAATATCCATGCTAACTACTTTATTTCAATAATATATATATATATATATATATATATATATATATATATATATATATATATATATATATAATATTTTAATTTTTAAAAATAAGAAGTAACTCA
>JAXQQM020073768.1:0-12288 GCA_034641835.2 Pinus albicaulis | reverse complement strand
ATCCCACAGATCTCCCACTAAATAGGGTCTACCTCAGGCCCTAGCAAAAAACCCTCAGCAGTAAAGGCATCCCCTTGAAGTCGAAACAACTCTGATGCCAAATCTAGGTTTTAACCCTGAACAGAAATTATCTACACACTAATCTTATAACATAAAATAAAAAATAGCGAGAGCATAAAACATAAAATAGATAAACACAGATATTTTCCCCTGGATCCCAAATTGGGACGACCAACTTGATTTTTCATTATATTCCTTTAGTGTTATAACACATATATATACATGTCGAAGCATACATAAACCCCAACTAATAACCCTGGATTAGAACATAACCGTAGTTCCTTTGACCGGATCTACAAAATACCAGGGGCCGAAAACCATCGTACCTCAAAACCATGTGCAAACTCATGCACAAAACATGGGTGGGTCCACACACCAAAACAATTTTCGCCGGGGCACTGCCCCGGACCCCAACAGTGGGGGCTGCCTCCCCCTTTGTGACCCCCCTACTGTGCCCGACGCAACGTACAACACGTGGGGCTAGTCGTGGAAAGAATATAACACATACCCAACAATATTTATGGGCAGACCCTCTTTTAGTCTTTTATTGGTTGGATAGTCTTATTTTGCAAAGATTCACTCAGGACAACCTTTTGAATGGAATCAAAGACAATATTGCAGTAACTTGGGTATGCATTGGAGCATTTTTTCTTTCTCTATATTTTTATATATTCATGTTGAATGATATATTTTCCTCATTCAGATACATGCTTCCATGTGTATATCTTGTAAGTTTATAAGTAGAAATCATGTCTGTTCATGCTCTATTTTAGACAAGGTTTACATGATATGTCTATGTTCTTTTAAATGAATGAATTCACCTTAGTTGTCATTCAGAATTTATATCACTTCATCCTATACTCAATGACCAATTAAACATGCTTTCAAGCTACCTATCTGGCCTCACACATTCTCTACAAATTGACCTTGGAATTCAAACCTAAAAACCCTAGACCTAGCCTCCTCACTGACATTTCTATCCAACACTTAGAACATCAAACCAAAATCCTATTTACTTAGCTTACATACCTAGCCTAAGATCAATAGATATTAAGTCATCCCATTGACTACAAAGTAACAATGAGAGAGCCATCTCTGGTCCTGGTAGAGCTAGCTACCTATCCTAAAGCCTGGTCTGTGGTTACCTTTCTTCAATCCCACTCTCAGCCTTGGGAATTTGGGGGGAGTGATAACAGGTGGCATGGAAGATGAACGATGATCTGTGACTTCCGGTACTATAGGAGCCTTGGATGGATTGGGGTAGTATTTCGATCTCATAGGAATATAGATAGGTTTCGTGCTAGCCATGAAAACTTGAGAGTTTTGGGGTTCATCTACCATTTGCATCTATTGAGAAGGGAAAGGCTCTTTCAAGACAGCCAGAGTCCTGGGGGGGGGGGGGCTTTCGCATGACATGAAACTTCGGCACACCGAGGATAATCCTTGGTGTAATGATCATCATCACATATTAGACAAGGATATTTAGGCTTGCACGTAGAAGAATTGTCAGCAGATGAATTTTTCGAATCCTGTTTAGGGTTGTCGGATTTGGATTTACCTTTACCCTTGTTCTTCCCTCTCAAGGATTTGTCTGCTGTGGTAGATTGGACAACATTTATCTAGGAGGTTTTATCAGGATTCTTCTGGTTATTGGAAGGGGTGGAGGGCGCAACGATAGTATTGGACTTAGACTTCAAAGAAGTTTTAGGTGCACTACTATCAGCACGAGCCACTGTCTCGATAATGCCTTCAACCAGAGGCATATCAGGAGACTGAGATGATGTCGTATCAGTTGAAGGT
Organism: Pinus albicaulis; assembly: GCA_034641835.2. Lineage (NCBI taxonomy): Eukaryota > Viridiplantae > Streptophyta > Pinopsida > Pinales > Pinaceae > Pinus > Pinus albicaulis. The sequence continues at coordinate 10,428 of JAXQQM020073768.1, read as the reverse complement.
TGCGACGTGTCAGGCAAGAGCTCATATAGAGTTCCAAATTGTGAATAAACCAAATCGAGTTATTGGGCTCTGGAAATGAATTCATCTTCAGTGATACATCCACTCATGGAAAGATATTTAGCAATCCTGAGAACAAATGATTTCGTAAACCATTCAGTCAAAAGTTGATAAGGGATCTCAAATTTTATGAGTTAACGACGAAGTCTCCATTCGTGAATGTGATCCAAAATGTGAGTAGAATTTTGTTGCTTCAAGGGGATGAGGAGGTGGGTGTCAGTTTCATACCACATAGGTAACTGGAAATGAGTGAGGAAAGCTATAGCCAAAGAGTTTAAATCAAAGAAAATTCCTCTAGGCAGCTCAATATACCACTTGGCCGTAATACCTATCAAAGTACGTTGGAAAAGACGAAGATGAATGGAATCATTGACCCAAAAATTAGAATATCACCACAAGTGGTACGTCATGACATGGGTTTGGCGGTCTTCCCCATAATTTCTTTCAAATTTAGGACAATCTCCAGGGATTTTGGTTGGAACTAGCGGCCAATGCAAATAATGTTGGATGGGGTCATTTGTAAGCTTTGACACATCCAACAGTTCCAATGTAGCCAAAATGGCAGGGGAGGATGATGAGGAGAAAAAGGTCGGGGGTTCCAACTTGGTTGATACAGATTCTGCCCACAATAGGGCGAATTTTGTCTTGAATACACATATTCCCCCCATTACTGGTAAGGACCTTGCTGCAGTTGTTTCTGAACATAGGGACCTTGCTGGGGTTATTGATAAAGCCCCTGCTGGATTTGAGGTTGTAGACCTTGCTAGATATAGGGTCTAGTTTGAGGTCATTGCTAAACATGAGGTCCATTGTGGTCCCTACTAAACACGGGGTCCAACCTGTGGTCCTTACTGAATTTAGGGTCCAGCCCGAGGTCCCAATTGGGCCTATTGGTAATGAAGAATCTACTGATATTGAGCACCAGACTGAGGCCCAGGCTGGGGTTGTTGGTACTGACCATGAGGAAGTGATTGGTACTGATTAATAGGTTGAACCAGAGGAAGATTCAGACCGGTTTGGGTGTAAGGAACAAACTGAGGGTTAGTCGTAATAGCACATGCGGGAAGCTGGGTCTGTTGGACATACTGTTGAGAAGCGCTTGGTGGAGGAACATATTGATATTGTACGATCGATTGTTGAACATACTGATGGGGTATGTTAGGTTGTTGAACATACAAATATGGTATGTTTGGTTGCTGAAGAGGCTGCTGAACCTGAGAATACTGAGTGTGGGGTTGGTGAAAGACTAGTGTGGTTGAAGTAGGTTGACCACTCGAAGGAATGGTGCCTATAACAGTGTTCGTCGATTGTGAAGACCACGTCCCCCTTAGACTAGCATTAGGCTGTCCTGCCCCATGAATGGGTCGAGAGTTCAGTGGCCCCCCGTCCGAGAGGGGAGGTATGTAAAGAGGATTAGACTGCACCCCAGGCACAGACGAAACAATAGATTATTCACTCAATAGTGGAACCACAGTAATCGTAGATGGCGAAAAGTGGGTAGAGGATCCTATCGAAACAGTAATTTGTCCAATAGTGATTTTAGGTCGAACAACAGGTTGAGACGTGGTAGACACATTCAAAATGAATGGGCCGGAAGATGGGGGAATACCCGTTGAACAAACAGGATCCAGAAATAAAGATGTGGCACCGGAAGCTCCTAAAATAATATTTCCCAAAGAAGTATACCCTTGTGGAAGTGGAGATGCAACTTGACTAAAGGATATTTCGGTTCCACTGCCTAAATTGTGAAGTGTGGAGACAAAAAATTTGCCTTCAGAGGGAGAAAAAGACGAGGAGGCTGCTAGGATATAGGTGCCAGTGGTTTTCTGTAGGGTATACTCTGAGGATCACTTATGAATGGGACATCATCGACATTGGATTCCATTTTTTCAGGAAATAAATGAAAAACAATAGAGCGAGATGCTACTGGATAAGCAGGAAGGGGAACTCTGGATTGATCAAAATGACTATAATCCTGTTGAGGCGAGACCACAATCATATCAAAGAGAGGATTTTCAGGAAAGACCGTAAACTATGCATATGGTTTGGGGCTTTCCGGATCAGAGTCTTTCGATGTCATCCAAGGAGAATCGTCAGGCGGTGGTCAAGACGAAATGGGTTGTACACTGATGACAAACCCAAGTTTGGCACCTTGAGCTTCAAGGGGTTCAATTGGAAACTGTGGGACCTCAGGAGGATGTTCTTGAGATCCTTCAGAGGAGGGACGAGGTGCATTCGATGATTCAGACAAGATGACCTTTCAATACAGGATCAAAGAAGGAAGAGGTGAAAATATAAGAAATCCACAATTTACCAAGCAATAATGGGGCTGGAGAACTGCACGGGTAAGATTTTTTCATGGGCAATTACTTTTATAATTAACAAAAAATAAATAAATAAGTGTGTACTAGGCATAAAGTTTTACCAAGTATTCGTGAACTACAATATACACCTTGGTGATAAATGATAGAAAATAACCAAGGACTTAACGTACTACAACGAATCTCCCCGAATGTTGTGTTCAATGTATCGTGTTTACAAGGAAACCAACTCGGTTACCTATGGTAGGATTGCAACCTAATGGTGTCTCCCCAAATATACACGACAATACGTGGGAGTCTAGTCCGTAGTAATGTTGTCTAATGCATAACCGTTCGATGAGAACACCCGAAATATACTTGTCATACATCAATATACTTCCATATGCGGGACAAGATATCACCCCCAGGCTGTAACGTAGACCGTTAGTGACAAATCCTAAGTTTTATGATGCTGGAACATGTCTCTAGCCTAGACCTCTAAATGTTCTCGTTGGTTCCAAATGCTCCTTAAGGTAAATTGGGTTAATTTTACTGTTGATCTTGAGTTAAGTTTCAGTTTTTGGCTCAAAATTGATGTCACTTGAATCCTATGATGCAGACTAAATGCAAAAAGAAAATCTTTCCATTTAATTGAAGTCTAAACTATTTAGGGAAGATATGCAAACAATCAATGCAACAAACAATGATTCTCCCAAAACTAGTTCAAAACTATGAAATGCAATTCTTTCCAATCGAATTCACTTTCTTGAAAAATGCAACTTATTGAAAAAATGAAAACATTTCTCTTTCCCACTAAGATGCATAAAATAATACTTTTTATTTATTTATTTATTTTATTTTTTAAATTTTTACTTTGAAATGCAATGAAAAGTAAAATGAACGAAACAAATGAAGAAATGAAAAAACAATAATTTTCACTTTTATTTCAATCAAATGGAAATCAAAATCGATTTAAAAAATACGTGAATGAAATTCTTTTCACTCCCTTTTCAAAATGATAAAGACAAGCCAAATTAAAAACTAAAATGACTATCAAACCTTATGCAAACTAATAGAGACCTAAACAATCTTAGATTTCACTGATCGGTCAAACTGATCGAAGATCAATACGAGAAAGGAAGGCTAAGAGGCTAAGCTCTCGAATGGAGTCGCCAATTTTGTCGTCAAGATAAATATTCTCTATGGACAGAGGCGATCTCTTTAGACCTAGAGTGGGTCTAGAAACTTGAGATACTTTATAATGCAAAGATTTCTTAGCTCATATTCAAAATATGACAAGAAAAGAGATATAGATACCTTTTTCCTGATGTTATGTTCAAACTCGTTAATGATGACCTAGATCCACGATCCTTTTAGGCTTGCTCCTTGCTACTGGTGGCACACGAATACCTGCGGATGATAAAGAGGCAACAAAAAAACGTACTCCAATACATAATAATCATTAAACAATAGCTATCTAGCAGATCAAGGAGTACCATAATATTTGAATAAAATATTAGAAAAAATATAGAAAGAAAACATCAGATGTTTTGTTGATAAATATTAAAGGAAGAGCTTACAACCCATGCCTTGATGTTGGAGGCCTCCCTTTGGTGAAAATTCGAGTCCTTCACCGAAGCTCTAAAGCATTCCTTCTCCCAAAAAACTTAGGCGTTATCACAATGAAAGAATTTAAAGGGAACGAGAGTTCAGACTAGCCCAACAATGACCAACCAATAGTGGAAGGACAGGGACCAATTTATAGGAAGGGAGAAGAGGTTGGGAGCCCATGAACGGAGGATAAAGGTACAATTTCTAAGGGATAAACCCCCATGGATGAGATCAAAGCTCTAAAATCAGAGAGCTCGACTCTATCACCACCGTTTAACAAACAACTCGCTTCCCTGGAACTTCTAGAGGTCAAAGCCTCTCCTCCATTTGAGGAAAAATTGCAGAAAGGGATCAACGTGGTTTTCTAAGAAATAAGGGCATTGGCAGTGCTAAACCAAAACCGTCAATATGACATCAACTTGAGCATGAAACTAGGAATCGTGCTGACTGAGAAAACTAGGGTTTTGGCCAAGTTCCTTCAGTAATCTTCCAAGGTAGTTTTCTTTGAGTCTTCAGGGGATGCCTTTACATATTTTTATATGGTGGAAACATTACACAAGGTCTATCATGGGGTACTTCAGGATCATGGACGGGAAATGAGCATGGTGAAAAGTTATTATGTAACACTCCCTGGATCTGAATATAATTTATGTTATTAGTAGAGGCCAGGTACAAAAGCACCCAAACTACAATGAGTTTCTCCTTTGTGTTCGTACCAGCTGTTAGACCTACTCTGAAAAGTAGGGATTTGATTTCTACCATCTTGATCAAGCCTCCCCCTTCGTAACAAGAATATTAGGCTGCACCATCGAAAAAACCAATTAGATAGTTTTGGGCCAGGGATGGAAACCAAATATTTCTTGGTTTATACTGGAGATGAAGTTGGTAGTACTCCTAGTAAAGAGCCACAATCGAGGAATAGAGACAGGGGATATTCAACCTTGCATTCTTAAAAATTATCTTATTTCTATGAAGCCATATATTCCATGACACAAATATGGGAAGAGTAGGGTGTAGCTTAAATTTTCCCATCCAAACCAGAAGAAAATCCTCAACTGAGATCTATTCAGGAAGATCCCTAATGTCTAGGCTCTTCAACACCAACTACCATATGATATTTATAGAATGGAAGCTAATAAAGATATGGTCTACATATTCCTCATGTTCTCTGCAAAGGAAACATTGGTTGGGTCCTACAAATCCTCTTTTTTGGAGGTTCTTCCAGATCATAATTGTATTATGTAGAGAAAGCCATGCAAAGCACTTAAGCTTGTTAGGAATGTGCCACTTCCAGATGCTATTGGACCACCAACTGATATCCTTCTCCAAAACTGAATTGGAAATAGCTTTATATGCCATATTTGCTTTAATATTCCCCACATATGTGTCCTAAATCTAAACCAATTAGTATTTTGAGGTGTTTAGACATATCCCATTCAGATTTAGTTCTTTAATGAAGCCATTCCATTCTTAAGCCAATGAGATATACAAATCTAGATCTGTAGTAGACAACCATTGGCTCCCAATGGAAACATCATTTAATAAATTTATGCCTTTTGAAGCCAAAGCGAATTTTAGATTAGTCAAAAATTTATATACCTCTTTCCCTCCTATGAAGGGTTATTTTCCAAGATCACATTTTTCCCATTTCCCACCTTCCATGCCAAGAATTTGTAAAGAAAGGGAAAGGAGTCCATAAGTGCCTTCCAGAATATGGATTCTATGTTATCATACCATTTTGTTTTTCCTTTAAGCCAATCGGCTACTGAAAGTTTTTTTAAGTACTTCTAATTTATCACTTTACTCCAGAGTCCTCTATCAAACAATCCTCTACATAATTTTTTTAGGGTCAAAGATTTCTGAAAACATATCAAATTTTTGAACCCCCAACAACCACAATGATTTGGTTTGGCAAGTGAGGTCCAACTAGAAAGGTGAATACCTTCTTTATTATTTTTACCAGTCCAACTAAAACTAAACAGGATTTGTCTGATGACGTTGATAATTTATTTTGGAATTTTAGAAAAGGAGAGTCAAAAGACAGGGATATTTTCTAGGAAATATTTGAAAAGGATCATTCTTTCACCCAAAGAAAGGAAGTTGTAGCACCATAGATCGATATTCTAGTAAATTTTCTTGAGGAGCCACTTCCAGTCATCTAAAAGGTATCCATTTTTCCTTAGAAGGAAGCCAATATATTTGAAACCAAAGTCTGAGGTGTCCATATGGTAAGGTATAAAAGACTCAACAAAGAAAAGAAGGTCCTAATTGACTAAGTTGTGATAGTATGTATATTTATGAGCAATAATTTCCATACTTGAGGCCTCACAACAGATACTCAAGCCCCTGGAAAAAACCTGCCATTCCAACACATATCCAAATCCCAACAACATGAAATTATCCATGAACAATAAGTGGAAGATAAATTGACAAGAAGAGAACTTAATGCCTTTAATGTTGCCATTATAATTTTCTTCCAACAACAACAGAGTCAGACCTTCCATCACTAGAAAAAAAAAGTAAGGGAGATAGGGGACATCCCTGTCTTAATCCTATTCTTTTAGAAAAGTTATTTGAATGAGAGCCATTGATCAGAATTGAAAAAATTGTTGTAGATACACAAACCATAATCAAGTTGTTAGCCTCCAATCCCAAAAAAATTTGAAGAAGGATTAATCGAATAAATTTCCAGTTTAGTTTATCGAAAGCTTTATTAAGATCTGATTTAATTACTAAAGATTGATTTTTTTTTTGTCTTAATCGAATGGAGGACCTCATGAGTGATACCAATTGCATCATGGATCTAAGTATTGGTCAAGAAACCAAATTGGTTAGATGAGATATTCTCCACAAGCAAGGGCAGGATTGATCCTATTAGAGATAATCTTAGACATGAGCTCATAAATCAAGTTACACAAGGGGATGGGTCTTAATTCTGATAAGGTCATAGAATTGGGGCATTTAGGAATCAATGTTATAAAATTTGAATTAATATCTCTAGAAACTCTCCCCAATACTTTATATTTCTCTACTAATCGCAGAGATCAGGTCCCATGAAGTAAAAAAAGGGGAGGTAGAGTTCATCTGTCCAACCATCTGGACCTGGACTCTTATCATCGGCTAAATGAATCAAATGCTCTTGTATTTACTCAAGGGAAACCAGGCCACCAATTATGAAAACCTCCTCAATACTAAAAAATATAGGAAATTTTCGAATGATATGGAGATGAGAGCTAATAGAGTAGGTATCTAGATCACAAAATAGAGAGGCAAAATGGGAGGAAGCAACTAATTTGAGATCACGATGAGAAGTGACAGCCTTACCATCCTCCAATTCTAGCTCCCAAATAGAATTTATATTTCTTATATGGTTTGCATACTTATGAAAAAAAATTGTATTGCCCTCCCCGCTCTTGATCCAAGTAGCCCTACTTTTTAATCTCCAAGACTCTTCCTCCATATTTAAAATTTGAAACTTTCTAACTTCTATAGAGGACATTATCTGGACATATTCAACAAGGAAACAAAATTTAGGGCAATTCTGATTATTTATTTATTTATTTATTTATTTTTTCGTATTTAGCTTCCAGGTTCGTCAACTCCTCCCTTTACTCCTTTTTCATTTTCTTCTCCCATTCCACCACCACATTTTTGAGATTTGAAATTTTATGGACTGCAAATTCCATAGCAGAGAGAATAGGACCTTATGAGCTGAAATGTTAGACCCGCTTCACCAGCTCTTGGAAAGATTCAAGATCCAACCAAGAATGATTAAAATTAAAGGGGAAATTGTGAATATGGTTATCAAATTACAATTCAAGAAGGATTGGGAGGTGATCTGATATCTTATCATGCACCATCCAAGATCTGTATCTCCCCATCTTATTAGCAAACTGGTCAGCTAGAAGAAATCTATGTAGTCGTTTAACAATCCCTTCTTCACCACTCTTTCCATTTCTCCAAGTGGGGGCTAATGGAAGTGGGGAAACATCCTGAATTTTGTTGTAGAGCAACATCTCTGAAAAATAAGAGGTCATAGTTTCAAAGCGGGCTCGAGGACCCCATGATTCTCCATCAAAGATAGTAAAATTTAGATCACCAACTAATAATAGAGAGGGATCTAAGATAAATATACTAGCTTGGACCTTATCCTAGAAGTATTTCCTATATCCATAGGGACCATAGTAGTGAAAAAGCTTGATCAAGTGAGGAAAGCCTTTAACCGACCCCTCCAAAAAGATACCAACTGAAGAGGAAAATGCTTGAAAAGAGGCAAAATTTGGGTCCCAAATAGAGAGAAGACCTCCTGACAAACCATAGGTTTCCATGGCACAGGAGTGCCAACCCGGACACAAGAATCTGATAGATTATCTAGCTTTTTCCCCCAATACCATTGTCTCTTGAATTAGAATGATAGTTGGTATGAGTTTCTGAATCGTCCTTTTGAGGGATAAAATTTTAGAGGATCCCCCCACCCCTGTAATGTTAAGAGATAAAATGATCATTCTGAAGTGGTCGAGGAGGGTTGTCATTCTCTAACGACCTTGGAAATGATCTCTTTGCTGGAAAGAGGGGGGAGACTAAGACCTCTAATGATAAATTTAAGAGGGGCTCCATCCTTGGCCTACACTTTCTTGTTTTGTTTCTTATTTCTGATGGTTATGTTTTGGAAATAATTATTATCAATAGAGGATTGGGTAATAGGAGAAACCCTTGAGAAATTAGGTATAGAGGACAAGTTGAGGATATATTTATAGCAGGGAGGAATGGACAAACCAAAATATGTAGGAGTAATCACAGACTGCTCATATAAAGAACTAAGAATGATTTCTGGAACTATTTCAAAATTATTACATGGATAAGGGGAGTCCAGGAAGTTTATGAAAATCGAGCTCATAGGTTTTTTTTATCTCTTCTCAGAATAGGGTTGACACAGGTTCTAGAAGGATTATCAAAATAATTGTTAATGCAAGAGTTTGAGACATTGTTTGAAGGGATGTAAGAAATGTCTTTACTGAAGTGATTAAGATTGCATAAATTCTTATGTTCAAACAATCAACAACAGAGAATATTCAAAAGTTAAAGACTAAAGATGAGAGCAGGAGAGAGATAATTTATTGTTCTCCACATCATTCCCTAAAGAGAGGACAAAAGGCTGAAGTGGGGTCGATCCTTCCTTGAATGTTATATCCATCGAACCAAGCTCTAGACCTGAATCTTTATCAACAGGCTTTATTGCATCGAACTCTAAAAAAAATCCATGATCAAGATTCGAATAAGGACCCCTGCTCGAAAGGTGTTGATCTAGTCCTGGATTAGGAAGCTCAATATCCTTTTGATTTTTCGTGTCTTCTCCTGTCTCTAATCTTTTAGAGACCACCATGACCCTAAGGGTTCCTAAGAAATATAATAGGGATTAAAAGACGTTAGATGAGCATAGAGCTTAATGCGACCCTATCTGTGAACAAATGAACTGTTATAGGTGGTCGCTACATGACCAGTTTCCCGACAGATCAAGCATCTAAATGGAAATTTCCAGAAATCCAGAAGCTAAAATATGATCTTCCCCCCCATAATATTTTCAGGGTTCCCAGGAGACCTTCAACTATGTCCATTTCCACCAAGACCCAGGTGGTTCTCTTGCCTGCTACATACATAGAGCATTCATCCTAGAAAATGAACCTTCCAAGGGAGTTTGTGATGTTAATGAATACTTCCTTGGACCAAAGTTCTAGTTGGAATCTTGGCATCATCACCCATAGGTTTTTGCGCTTATGATGGTAAGTTCCTTGAAAAAAGGCAGTGTGCGAGCGCTATAACCATATGGTACCTCTTCTGATAATCCACAACCTGGTTAGTATCATCTCCACATCAGAGTTAGACTTAAAATGGAAGTGAATCCATGTATTCACCAAAATGTTGATCATGGGGGTATAACCCACCAGGGGTTTCCATATCTCTTTCACCCAGCTGATAATTTAGGAGTGATTCAAGGAGGTATAACTAAATATGCCAACAAGGTCTCATGTAGAGAGGGATTCAACTTTGTTTATATTCACATCTAATCCCAAGGTAAGTTCCTTAACCTCAGCAAGGGCCTTTAAGGATTTTTGAGCTATTTTCTTTTTTCGCCCTTTCCCCACTGCACTTATGGGAAATCCCAACTCCTCCTGATGCTATGTCCAATAGAGGTGACTGAGATAGAAACCTTGCCCTGACATCATGGTCAGAATGACTCTGTAGAACCGCTAAATCTTGAGGGCCATTGCATAAGACCTGTGAACCCTGACCATGATTGTCAGGGTTTTGGAACTGGGGAAAAATAGTGTCCATCAAATATTCCTTGGTTTGTCGTGCCTCAAGAGAAAGAGACACATTAAAAACCATCATAGTAAATGGAATAAATCTGATCAAGAAGTCTAAGTCACAGAAAGACAACTGCACACTCAATAAATTATCT
>JAXQQM020071587.1:0-24916 GCA_034641835.2 Pinus albicaulis | reverse complement strand
GTTCTTAATGAACACCTGTTCAGACATATGTTGTGCAGTGAACACTTTGAGTCAACACATGGTTGATCATAACATTCACTGGGTTGGTGCCAAGAAACTCTTGAGATATCTCTGAGGCACGGTAGACCATGGGCTGAGATACACTGCCGGGAGTATGACACTCATGGATACATCGATACCATTGGCCAAAAACAGGATCGAAGAGCACATTCGGGATGCTACTTCACATGTAGATCCGTTTCGCGGTGAATCTAAAGTCGAGGCAGCTCCTGAGCACCGCCTTATGTCAACATATTGTATGTTATGAACCTAATTCATAACTTAAGTGATAAATATAGTCATTAATAGAATAAATAGAATAAATATAATTACCAATTAATCAAATAGTAATTATGTAAATTAGTGATTAAGTTAGCTGAAAAGACATGTCTAAAAGACATGCTTGTTCATGAAAGGTCACCTGCATAGGTATAAAAGCAAGGCCTCATTGTAATCATTCAATCGTCTTATATCATATCAATAAATATTTATTATTACCGTGTATTTTTATAATTAAAGCTTTTTGTTATTAAATTCACAACTGCAAATCTATCGCTGCGCATTCAAAATCTGTCGCTTCCGCGCGCGCGGGTATCAAATACATGTCTGTGGACAAAGCGAAAGGATGAAGGCTACAATAAAGCACAGAAGCGCGTTCACGAACGTAGTTTATGAAGCTCGAGCACATTATTTACCATATAATGTGCCATTACGTGAAAAGCCCGAAATAATTAGAAAAATTCTAGAAAAGGTTGAGCACTTAGATAAGTTATCTCACAGATTTTTCTCACAGTGTCTGGAAAACTTCAGCATAATCAAAAATCTGTTCAAAAAGACGATTCAGGACATCAGATGGAAAGTGAAAGTTGTGCTGCATTGTTTCTTCCACTGGATCGAGTGGCAAGGGCATTGAAAATTATACAGAACTGCGAGGATAATAAGGCAGTACTCCTCGACTATGAAAAAGAATATGTTGCACAGGAATCAGTTGCAGCAAGGGGAGCTGGTGAAACTGTGATAAAAGGTTATGTTGGCATTCATAGTTCAGGCTTCAGGGATTTTCTTCTGAAACCAGAGTTACTTCGTGCAATTGTCGACTCTGGATTTGAACATCTGATCTGTAATTTAAAGCTTCAAACCATTGAGAAGAATTCTGTGTCCAGTGATGATGGAGAAAATCTATCAATCTGTGAACAAGTCATGAACACGCTCTTGAAGGAGCCGAATCAATTAACAGACGACAAATTATTGCAATATCTCCGTGAATTTAGTTCTGCTATTCAACGCAAATACACAATCCTTGAGTCCGATGAGGGTTTTCAATTGGTGACTAAGCTCATAGTAGAATGCCCTCTGGAATCGAGCGCTGATTTGCACCAATGGGTGCAGATTTCGGTGGCCCTTCTGTCAAATGCCCACAATTTCAACAACGAGCTCGATATCGGTGAAGACCAACATAAATTGCTTGCAGTCCTTGACAAAGTAATCGGGAATATAAACGATGCAACCTTTCAGCTGGGCTTGATTAACTTAATCCACTCGTTAATGGTGTCCAACGTACAGATAATTAATCGCAGTGGAGTCGTACGAGCATTGGCTTCTTGCGTTTTGAAACTGGGGCACTGTCTTTCTGGAAGAAAAGAGCATTTTGACAAACTTTTCTACATAATTTTAGAGATTTGGGGTTCACAGGGTGGTTTAGGGTATCCCCGGCTTTCACAAGCAGTGGCTTCATTAGTGTGGCCAATGCCGGATAGGATGGATGGGGCACAATACGAGTATCTATTGCAAACAATGTCCTCCAGACTGAAAAGCCAAGTGGAGGGCCAGACTTTTCCCTCGTCTCAGCCTTTGCCCCTTGAAGCCATGAGCCGTGCAGATTTGGTGAGTAGAATCTTCTGTGTGTTGGAACTACAGGCCGCCACCATATGTCCCCAAAACAGTCATCCCAAGGGTGGATCCGGAGAGGCGAGTTAATCCTTCTTAGGGCTAAGATCTGGGAAAGTTATGAGGTATTTTCACATTTTGAATTCTGCCACCACCATTTAGTCACCCGCATTGTGAGTGATCACTCGTTAGCAAGTACAACATTGTTAGCTTTCACAAAGCAATTGGGTCGACATATTTTCTCGCTCGATGGAGAATAGTAACGCATTATCCGTGATGTTCAACGTTTTGAAGAATGATCGATGCATTGCATTCTCATTCTGCATCCAAACGACGTATCGGTTTTACAAAAAGGTGCAAGGTGTTACATTTGGTTAACATGGTCGGTATATCAAAAATTTTAAAAATCAAATTATATTATATAATAATAAATTAATTAATTAATTCCTATAAATTAATTAATTTAATTACTTTAATTATATAATTTAATTAATTTAAAATCTAAAAAAAAAAAATTATAATTTATATAAATAACTTTATTAAAATATAAAGTTATTTTATAATAAATTTTATAAAGTTCCATGAAAAAAAAAGAGGAAAGAGATATTAGAGAACTCAGTTTCAAAGAAGCATTATTGGAGAATTATTGGAGAGTTATACATGCCAATGAAGAATGATATGTTTAGCAGAAAATCTCAAGTGAAGGAAATTGTCAAAGTTAAGCTTTGAGGACAAAGCTTTCCGAGGAGGAGGCAATGTTATGAACCTAATTCATAACTTAGGTGATAAATATAGTCATTAATAGAATAAATATAATTAAATGTAATTGTTAAATAATCAATTAGGATTATGTTAAATAATCATTAGGTTAATGAAAAGGCATGTCTAAAAGACATGCCCATTCGTGAAAAGGTACCTGCATGGGTATAAAAGCGGGACCTCATTGTAATCATTCAATCATGTCATATCTTATTAATAAAATATATTATTATAAATACCCCGTGTATTTTTATAATTAAAGCTTTTTGCTATTAAATCTACAATCTGCAAATCTTCCGCTACAGTATTCAAAATCTACAAAATATCTGCTACATCAGAACATGTATGGCCTGCTAGAAGTCACTTGGTTACAAAGCTTCGTGAGTTGTTCGAGCATAAAGTGATGCCACCGTTATCCCGTATAACCCGCAGGGGATTCATTTTTCATAGAATCCCAAGTTCCACGATCGATCCAAGCATGTTGATGGCTGGTACCACTTTATCAGGTATATGGTACAGTGAGGCATCGTAAGGCTTGATCATGTAGGAACTAACGAGTAGTTCACAGATATTCTCGCAATGCCCTTCGGGAAGGTCATGTTCCTAACCTTCCATGAGAATCTTGTAATCATGGAACGACTCGATTCTAAGGGTCCTGTTGGGTGATGAGCTCTGGGAGCTCTGGGGGGCTTTTGGGGCTTGGGGATAGCTTCCCTGAGCTATGGGCACTCACGGCCAGGCCGCGGCCGTGTTGCTTCCTCGCCCCCACCGTTGTGATTATTGAGTTGGTTCACCTCTCATTATCTGTGCCCCGTATGCATCCTACCCATTGAGTTCAGGGCTCATGGGAAGTACCTCTCATTTGGCCAATGAGATGGGAAAGGCTAGAGACTAGTAGCAAAGACTGATGGACGCATCATAACTTGTCATACTCTCTATCTAGGATGGCACGATCCAACCACTTGATCTGGGATCAATTTTAGTGAGGTTTCAGACCTCCAATTGACTTCGGGTCAGTGAAACTAACTTTGGGTTAGTATATGACTCTCTTGAGTCCTAGTGAGGTTTCGGACCTCCAACTGACTTCGGGTCAGATGAACCAACCTTGGGTTGGTTAGAGACTCTTTGTGAGTCCTATAGAGGTTTCGGACCTCTGGGCTGAATCTGTCAGCCGGGTATGATGTCTTTGTGACTGACCCACTTCTGTTCTGAAATAAAGAGGCCAACAAAGCAAGTTACGGCGGGATGACGCATGATGTTTGGATTGCACTAGTGGATGGAGTTCTCCCTAGTTGAGAGGGAGTGTTAAAATTGGACAACTAGGTCCAAACTCCGGTTGTGCTGCTCAGATGACGATCGCAATATTTTTATTGGATTCCTCTTTCGGAGAGGTGTAAGATTGATCTAAAGATCATCTCGATCGGATGAGCAGAACATGTACTTTGAATTTATTCCAATTATGTGCTGGGTCGGCCTGGAATAAAATATTGACTTAAATGTCTTAAAGGACGTGTCACACACCCCCAAAGATTCCTATATATTGGAGAGACTTGGAGTTCATTTGACACACATTGGTGTGGAGGAATTCTCTCTCTCTTGATGGCGTTGGAGCTACGTATTCTTTGTTTGGGTTGTTCTGGGGTTATGTGTGACACGCTCGGCTGAATGACCTATTGAAGACTTTGCTGGTAGAAGCATCCTGCTAATCGCCGTAACGCCACCACTCTTCATCTCTGTTTTGGCTTGTCTTCTATCAATCTATTAAGCATGTTCTATCTTCTTCAGTATTATGCCCTAATCTGAAATGGCATAGAACATCTGCAGAAATTAACACAGAACAAACAAAGTCCAGACATGTATGAGATGTGATCTGGTGTCTCTAAGAATGACGAATTTCAATTCAAACTAGGGCATCAATAAAATCCTAATATATTAAAATTGTTGTCCCTGACACCTGGTATGTATTTAAAGGTTTGAATAGGTTTGTTGTTTCTTGTTTGTTGAAGTACATAAAGTGTGAAATCCTCGATATGATATCTACTATATATAATTGTTTGGGATTCGAGTAGTGGCATGGGCATCTGCCTAGGCTAGTAAATATAGAATGACTTGATATGTTATGTGGTGACATAATGGCCAAATCTACATACTAGTAAGAAAATATTGTACTAGAACCCCATGATTGCAATATTCATTATTGAGCAAAGAGTGATCTTGTAGTCAAATCTGCAAAAAGAATAAGAGTACGCTTAAGATAAAGTTTGACCAGAACAAAGGTTAGTTTTGTGCAGGATTGGTTAAGGAGTAAGATTGAAATTTGTTTGAACAAGAGTGGAATTTATATTATTTTGGATCAAGATCACTAGTTCTAATTATGTTCATGGTGTTATTGTCCAAGGCATGACAGTGGTATATGTTGCTCAATGAAATGATTAACAATATTTATATTCAAAACTTGTTGAAGTTCTTGATGTCCAGATGTTGCAAGTTTTTTCTATTATCAAAGCAAGAGAATGAATTTGTTGAGATTTTGAGAAGTTTATATTGGAGTCAAAGATGTTGTTAACTTGTTTGTTTATAAAAACTGCTTATAATGTTTGTTCGCATATTCATAATGAAATCTAAGTGTGTTGTTGATGATGATTGTTGTGAGCTAGAGCAGCTGGAGCTAGACTATTGATGTGTTGAGTTCCATATTATTGATGAATTGAGATCGAGGTTGTTGAGTATTGAGTTTGACTAACCCAAACCTTATGAACTATAAACCTCTATTCATTATACTTAAAATCCTGATCTTGTGATAGGGTTATATGAGCTGAGTTAATGTTCATTCAAGTATGTTGTTAAGGGTTATGGTAATGTAGGGTTTTAAGTTAGTGTTCTAATGATGGTGATAAAGCTATGACCATTATGATGATTGTGGTGGGTCAAGGAGTGCATTGCGAGATGTGCTAAGCTTTCTATTGTCCAGGGTTTGCTATGCAGATATGTGTTGCTAATAGAGGTGTTGATGTTCGCTAGTATGTTGCTTGATGCTAATAATATGCTATGTTATTGATGATAATGAGTGACGACAAGGTAATGGATTTGTTATAATAGGGTTGCACTCTAAACAAGAAAGTTGGAATATTGGTATGTTGAGTTCACTTGCAGGAAAGTTTGCAAGCAAGATATGTTGTTAGGATTGATATTGCTGATGATAGGATAAGTTACTACAATACACTATTGATGTACATGAGCCTTGCAGGGTATGAAGATGATATGTTGTTGATCATAGTGTAAGTGCTAATAATCATAGCTGCTAGAATGTTTGTATTGTTGATCAAATATGAATTTGCAGTAAGGTATAAATTGATTTAACGGTTTGTGCTAAAGAGAGTGGATCCAGTTTGAAAATGGATGAAAGGGAGGTCTACATTGATTTTGGGGGTCGGTGCCTCCAATTGGTTCGTGCTAGAAAATTGATCTGAGGGAGTAGGTGCTTCCTACTAGTGGGTGCCACTGAAACGTTACAATGAAGTGGGTGATTCTTATTAGTGGGTGTCAGCAAAACATCGCAAAGAGAGTGGATGTTCCCTACTGGTTGATGTCAATGAATTTATGTAAGCAAAGATTGGAAACAAAGAAGATGAGCAGAATGTTGGTTTTCTCTCTTTATAGGTTGTAGAAATTCTATCAATGGATTCAATCCAATCTTGTGATGTACTAAAACAAGATACTGAATCCTTCTACGATATTTTTTGAATACAAAACATGATTGCTCAATCACATGCACGTAAGCGAAAATCAATCGCACAACACAAGATTCTCTTAGAGAAAGCAACTGCTAAAAACCCTGGTATCTGCATAGTGTATAAAGTCACAGAATCATGAAACAATACAATGTTTTCTTGCTCACAAGAATCTCTCACACTCTACCAATTGTCTCACACCGATCTGGGAAAAAATGGACAAAAACATAGCCAATTCTCAACCTTCCTTCAACTTGCTTTTCTCACGTAATTCCTAGTGAATTAGGCCCTTATTAAATAGGAATAATTCCCTTCTTTGATTGTGCAATCCATCATGGCATCCTCATGACTTTATAATTGCACCTGAGCAATTTTCTATAAATACAACTGATAGTTATGTTCCCTTTAAACTATGTCTCAACTGGGTCTTCCTCAGAACTGACAAGCATGCAACTATTAATAATGAATTATCAGTTATCTGATTGATCAACACTTGCGAATTAATTCATCCGAGACCTCTCACTAGCTCATCACCTAGTTAAAACTAGTTAAACTAATTTTAACTCAATTAATTGAGTTAACTGATTCACACATGCACCCCATTGATGCATCAACTACAACTAGACCCCTAAAATATTAGAATCCCCCTACACGCATCATCTTAGACCCTCGACACGAATTTCTTGAGCTAACTTAGTCATAATGACTTAGTTAACCGATACAAGTTGTTATGAGATGAAATTACAATTTATTGTCCAATTTATTTAAGGGAAAAATAAATTAGACGCCCCATATTCCTCATCAGTGTGCATCAGAATTTCCTCACCAATGTGCATCAGAAATTCCTCACCGATGTGCATCTGAATTTTCTCACAAATGTGGGTGCATTTTCTTGTTGATTTTCAACACTCCCTCTCAACAAGAAAGGGATTATCAACAACCCCAATCCTGCCTCTGTGGTATTCAAATTTGCTCTTTTCCAACACCTTTGTCAAGATGCATGCATCCTAGTCCTCTTTGGGAATGCACTGCAACAACATAATGTGTCTATGAACACAATCTCTGAGATGGTGATACCAGATATCAATATGCTTGGACCTATCATGGAATACTAGATTAACCAAAAGTTTAATGAAACTCTAGTTATCACAATGTATCACCAGTGGATCCATCTGATGACCAACAAACCAAGTATCTTCCTCATCCAGATGGCCTCGCATGCAACCTAATTAGCTACCATGTACTCTGCCTCTGCTGAACTGAGTACAATTGATCTTTGTTTCCTGCTATACCAAGAAACTGTTGTTGATCCTATGCTGAAGATGCCCCTTGATGTGCTCTTCCTGTATGATGGATTACCTGCCCAATCTGCATTGGTGAAGCCTTGAAGCTTTAGTCCCTTTATCTGGTTGTACCATAATCCATACTTTGTAGTGCCCCTGAGATATCTCAAGATATGCTTCCATGCCTTCCAAAAGAGCTTAGTTGGCTTAACCATAGCTTGACTAAGTTGGTTAACTGCATAGCATATGTTTGGTCGTGTGTTTGCCAAATACATAAGTGAACCCACAACCTACCTGTAAATAGTAACACCCACTACCTCACTTGAAGTAGCGTTCTCCTTTCTCTAGTTTCCTGCAAGAGGAGTCTCCATGGGTTTGTTGCCCTCCATGTGGAACTTCCTGAGAATCTCCTTGGCATACTTGCCTTGAGATACAAATAGCTCCCCATCTCTTTGTCATATTTCCAAACCAAGGAAATAATGCAAGAGCCCCATGTCCTTCATCTCAAATCCTCTTGCAAGGTCCTATTTGCAAGAAGTTATGAGTTTCTCCTCACCTGTCAGTATCAGATCATCTACATAAAGTACAATAATCAAAAGCTTACCATCAACCACAATATGTTATAGGTTCGCATCTGCTTCACACTTTGTGAAGCCCAACCTGGTGAAATAGCTATCGATCCTGGTGTACCAAGCACGAGGTGCTTGCTTCAGCCCATACAATGCTCTCTTAAGTCTGCACACATGCAACTCCTGGTCTATGGTCTCAAAACCTTCTGGCTGTTCAATGTACACTTCTTCCTCAATAACTCCATTGAGAAAGGTTGACTTTACATCCATTTGATGTATTTCCATGCTTACTGTGATGAGAGTGCAAGGATGGATCTAATTGATGAGTACCTTGCAACTGGTGCAAAAGTCTCATCATAGTCAATCCCCTCTACCTGTGAGAACCCTATGGCCACAAATCTAGCCTTTTGTTTCTCCACACTCCTATCTGCTGCTTGCTTCACCTTATAGATCCACCTGGATCCAATCGGTGACTTCCCCACTGGCCTTGGGGCCACTTCCCATGCATTGTTTCTGATAATGGAGTCATACTCCTCAACCATGGCATCAACCCATATCGGCAATTGCATTACTTCCTCGAAAGTGGATAGTTATGTCACAATACATTCGCTCATAAGAGCCATGTATCCAATATATATGTCTGGAGACCTTCTTTGCCTGCGTTGTGATGTAGGTGCACCTACATTCTCTATCACATCTAGCATCAATCTGGCAGCCTCTTTGGTGCGCTTCCTACCACTTCTTGTGGATGGCTCTGCATGAGTGGTTTCTTCCATTCTTTGATCCTCTGCTTGTGGTTGCTCCACATCCTGAGGTTCATCCTTTGGAACTAAGAGTTCATCTGTTGCATGCAAGTCAAGCTCCCTTTCAAGGGACAATCGCATGGCCTTCTCCTCATCAAAATTCACATCTCTTCTGGCAACTGTCATCCTCTATGTTGGAAAATACACCCAATAGTTGTGGGGAGTATTTATGTACCCCACAAATATCCAAACCTTTGTTGTTGGTTATAGCTTCTTCCTGGCATCTTTGGTCACATAGCAATAGACAAATGAGCCAAAAATTTTAAAATATGAAACATTTAGTTTCTTACCTGAAAAATCCTCCTCTGGTGTAGTCATGGAAAGTATCCGATGGGGACTACGGTTCTGCAGAAATATCGTTGTGTTGCATGCCTCCGCCCATAGATGCAACTGTAGACCCTAATCATGTAACATACCTCGTGCTACTCCCACAATTGTTCTGTTCTTTCTTTCTTCAACCCCATTATGTTGTGGATTATGAGGTGCAATCAATTCTCCCTGAATTTCTTCTATGGCACAGAAGTTCTTGAATTTATTAGAGATATAATCACCACCATTGTCGCTCCTCAGAGCCTTCACCTTCTTCCATGTATCTTTCTCTACTAGTGATTTGAACTCACAAAACTTGGAGAACGTCTGATCTTTCTTTTGCATGAAGAAAATACAACACTTCCTAGAAAAATCATCAACAAAAATCACATAATACCTGTGCTTTGTTGTGGAAGTTGTTGAGAATGATCCACACACGTCTGAGTGAACTCTCTCAAGGATCGTCGTTGCTCGTCTTTCCTTATCGTGAAAGGTGGCCTTTGTATACTTCCCCATAGTACAACCTTTGCATGTGTCTCTCTGCGCAAGTGTACCCTTTGGAAGCACTGTAGAAATATGTTGCATGATCCTCAAAGCACTGTGGTGAAGATGACACAACCTCCTGTACCATAACTGACCAATATCCCAGCTCACCACCTCATTTACTTAACTGCTCAATGTTGCGTAGCCATCTACATCAAATTTGTAGAGGTTCTTCACACGAACCCCAATCTTCTTTACCTGTCCTGTGGCTTTGTGACAAAGGAACACCTTTCCTTCACTAAAAACCACATCATATCCACGATCCTCCAACATAGCAACTAAAACCAAATTCTTCTTCAAACCTGGACATGCATGACATCTTTTAGTATGAGGGGTTTACCTGACTCTCTTTGGAAATTAATTGTACCAATCCTGGCAGCACTATACCTTCTGTCATCACCCATCTCGATGTGCATCTGAAGATCCTCCTCCTCCAAGCTACTAAAGAATTCTTTGTTGCCAGTCATGTTGAAATATGATCCAATGTCCAAGTACCACATAGATCCCATCACCGTTGATACCATGCATGCAATGAGAGAGAGGTCCAACTCAAACTGTGAGGCCAAAGTTTCACCCATTGCAGCTATGGGAACCTTCTTGTTGTTCTTCTTTTGTGGACAATTTGTGGCATAATTTCCATGATTATGACAGTTGAAACATTTCACCTTTGACATGTCTCATTTCTTGCCTTCTTTGTCGGTCTCAGATTTGGATTAGGACTTCTTCCCTTTCCCTTTCTTTTCCTTGCTAGTTAAGGCACAATTTTCCTCATCATCAGTCTTGGATGAGGATCCATCCCTGGTAGTCCATCGAAACTCGTATTGTACCAAATTCGACCATAGTCGCTCCCACTTTTGTAACTGCCCCTTCTCATTCATAGAGTCTTGGTAACTATGCTAGCTCTTGGGAAGACCTAGAAGTGTTAGTTTCACCAAGCCATCATCAGCTTCAGTAATCCCAACACTTCCAAGCTCATCTCGACATTGAGTGAACTTGGTCAAGTATTTATGGATTGTGTTTCCCTTCTCCATTTTGATTTTCCTGAACTTGTCCTTCAGTGCCAATTTCTTATGGTCACCGCCGCTTTGAAACAGATCTATCAAGGCCTTCCACATAGCGTATGGAGTTGCCTTTCCATGGAGACTAGAGACAATATGATCTCGAACTCCCTCTAATAAGATCTTCCTCACCTTTGCCACATTCTTCTTCCATGCTTCATGTTGCCCACATATGCTGCAGCAAGATTAGGAATATCAGTGTCAATGAATCCTTTCAGTCCGTTGTCTTCCAATACTACCTCCATCTTGTCTTTCCATGCAATATAGTTCGAATTTCCCTCGAGTGCATATTCGAGTCTCAAGCCAGATAAAGACATCCTGGTCAGCTACTAGGTACCAAAGAATGAATCAACAAATTTGAATATTGTTCAACACAAACTGAATTTCTTCTCTTCTATTGTGATTCCTGACGCTCTGATATCATGTAAAAATTCTATCAATGGATTCAATCCGATCTTGTGATGTACTAAAACAAGATATTGAATCATTCTACAATATTTTCGGAATACAAAGCACGATCACTCAATCACATGCAAGTAAGAGAAAGAAGTAAATCAATCGCACAACATAAGATGTTCTTGGGGAAAACAACTGTTAAAAACCCTGCTATCTATATATTGTATAAAGTGAAGGAAACATGAAACAATACACTTCTTTCTTGCTCACAAGAATCTCCCACACTCTACCAATTGTCTCACACTGATGTAGGCAAAATTGGACAAAGACATAGTTAATTATCATCCTTCCTTCAGCCTGCCTTGCTCATGCAATCCCTAGTGAATTAGGCCCCTATTAAATAGGAATAATTCCCTTCCTTGAATGCCCAATCCATCATGGCATCCTCATGACTTTATAATTACACCCAGACAATTTTCTATAAATACAACTAATACTTATGTTCCCTTTAACCTCTGCCTTGACTGGGTCTCCCTAAAAAATGACATGCATGTAGCTATTAATAGCAAATTATCAATTATTTGATTGATTACTACTTGTGAATTAATTCTAATTTAATTCACTGGACCTTTCAGTAGCTCATCACTTAATTAGAACTAGTTAAACTAATTCTAACTCAATCAATTGAGTTAACTGGTTCACACCTACACCCCATTGATGCATCAACTACAACTGGACCCCCAAAATTTTAGAATCTCTCTACATGCCTCATCTTAGACCCTCAACTCGAATTTCTTGGGCTAACTCACTCATCATGACTTAATTAACTGATACAAGTTGTTATAAGATGAAATTACAATTTATCGTCCAATTTATTTAAGGGAAAAATAAATTAAACACCCCACATTCCTCACCAGTATGCATCAGAATTTCCTCACCAGTGTGCATCTGAATTTCCTCACCAATGTGGGTGCATTTTCTTGTTGAATTTCAACATAGGTTACCACCTAAAATCTCTATGTTCTTGTGTATGGTGTTGTTATGTAAAAATTAACTATTCTATAATGTTATTAAAATTAGACAACAAGGCACGATCTTTGATCATGTCCATTCACCAAGAAGCACCCAAGGCTATATTTAAGCCCAAGGCCTCACACAAGTGTATCATCATTCATTAATTAATATACATAAATATTCATGTTTTTGTCAATGTAGGAACTTGTATGCTTCAAATGTTTATGCCTTCTCCATGTGTTTCTTGATGATGCATATATAATTAAATGATGAATGCAAATGAAAGTATAAATTTCTAATAATTCCTCAAATACTGGTTCACAACCCCTCTCCTCAGTATTTATGAGTGTTCCACGGCGACGCACCCACTAGGGTGGGGGTGGGGGACGCGCTTCCAGGGAAACGTTTCCCCACGTCCCCTTTTTTGGGAAAACTCAAGGAAACTTTGGGGGGACTTTTTCCTGGTGACGAAAATCGTCCCCCCGCGTCCCCCCGAATTTTTTTGCTAATAACAATTAAAAACATAAAATATTACAAAAATTGATATAATTTAATAAAAAAATGAAAATAAAAGCTAAAGGATAAATTAGAACTTTAAAACATAATCATTCTCATTTCTCATTAACCCTACAATTTTACCTTACCACCCGACATTTTCCTGCTACTGTCGCCCAACATTTTACCTTGTTGTTCAATATTTTCCTACTGTCGTTGCTCGACATTTTCCATGTGCAATTTGCTGTGATTCAAATTTACCATCGACTAGGGAGCCAAGACATTTGGAGCTGCGATTTTCATTTTGTGACTCAGAGCCACCAGATTGGAGTTGTGATTTATTATTTAGTACTTTTTGAGAAATTTACTAGCATTTCACTGCTATCTATGTTTACTTTTAGTTTAGTATTCTATGGCTATTTTAGACTTCGGCATAATGTCATTGTCAAATGATGAATTTACTTTCGATGTGCATTGTGTAATTTCAATTGTCTAATGATTAATTTAATTTAGATGTACCCTGCATAATATTAATGCCCATTGCCAAATGATGAATTTAAATGGAACACTGCATAAGGTCAAATGATAGATTCAATTTAGTAATTTACTTTTAGATTTACAATTTTACATTGATGATTGTTGAAATGTCAAATGATAATTATGATTCATAATAGTCTAATATGAAATGATGATCATACTTAGATGTACATTTCATAATTATTAAGATTTATTATTTACTAACTTGGTTATTTACATATTTTTGGGATTTTATTTTTTATTTTTATATACTAGATCTTTAATAATTTTATAATTTGTATGAATCTGACGTCCCCATTTCCCCAAAATTTCTCTAAATTTTGTGATTGCTTATATACGTCCCCTTTGTGCGTATCCTTGCTCCCGCATTTCTCCGTCCTGAAAACTTAGTGAAAGATTGGTATTTCGACTCAGCCACTTGAGTTGGCCCATCAAGTTTCACCATATGGTTCCCTAGTTACTCCTATTTTCAAATAGGAGCTAGGACATAAGTCAAGAGAACATAATCTTTTTAATCTAGCTTATGCGTAAGATATAGTTTTAAAAACTTTAAAGTACCCTGCATATAACATAATCTTTTTAATCTAGCTTATGCCTCAGAAGATATAGTTTTAAAAACTTTAAAGTACCCTGCATAGGTGCTGGAACGATTAAGTGATTCTAAGACTATAATTAAGATAAATTCCTTCTCTTTTTAAACTTAAGACGGCAAAGTTTTACTGCCTTCACCACTTTCATTCCATGTATAAACCATGTACCACCATAAAACCCAAAATTGAAAAATATGTAACATTTATGGACGGTGGCTATTCTATTTGTGAACATGTAGACTGCATAAAAGTCGATGGCAATATTTCCAGGCTCCAGCCAGTTAAACGTACATTCACCATATTCTGTCCAAGATTTACCAAGTACAATTCAATCAGAGCTCGTGTTAGTGGGCATGATTTCCAACCCATATAGTTTACCCTTGCATCCATAGCAGAGAAGTAAAAACATGTCGTCCTTTTTAACGTTTTCTAAGATTGGAAAATTTTCACCGACTAGTTAGATGGTTATGTAAAATGTTTTTTAATCTGTTTGTATTTTCTCTCCCCAATATCTAAAAATGCAAACAAGGGCAAAGACTAGACCACTTTGTAAGAAGAATATAATGGTAAACGTATATTCTGATCATTCTATTTGTTTTATATTCACTCATGTCTCATTTATATGACATACCCAAGGCCTCGACCAAATTAAAATGTTTATAAGAAAAGGGAAAAAAGATAAAAACCTTGCATGCAACTGAAGATCAAAAATAATGTCATACGATAAAAATTTCTACACAATTTCCACTTCCACTAGGGAATATAGTTATCGTTTCCTCCCGCCTTGTTTTTCTTTCCTTTTCTTTGCCGTTTCAATCGGCTTCTTCCTGGTCTTTGTTTCTTCCACTTCTACTCAGGAATGTGCTTATCGTTTCCTCGCACCTTGTTTTTCTTTCCTTTTCCTTGCCCATTCAAACCACTTCTTCGTGGTCTTTGGCTGTTATTTGTCATAAGATTTCTTCCATTAGTATGTTGAATGAAATGAGAGAAAAACAAATCCATACATAAAAGACAAAAGTCCCTTGAAGATAAATTTGTATTTCACGACATAATGATGGGTAACTTACGATCTTGCCAAGGAAGCATTCAACACATGCGTTATCCCGGGGCCAAAAGGATAATGGAAGTTAAGGGCAGATTTTATCCTTGGAAACAGTGTAGATGTGCGTGCAGTTACATTTTACTCCACCATTTCATAATTATAAAATTCTTTTATTTATTATGTTTTCCTCTCTACTTTAGAAGAGAACAACTTTTGCGTTTCTCTATTAGTTATAGCCCAGTAAGGAATGTAATTTGATTAGAAGCTCATCAAGGAAAACTATGAAATATCACATTTTACTCCATCATTTTAGAACGGTAAACATTTCTACCTTAAATGTATTGACGGTTATTTTTACCCACTGGGAAATGCATGCATGAAGATAAGACGTGCAAACATGTTGCACATGTTTGTCTGTATGGAAATAAGAGAGAGAGGGACACGTAAACACAGAGATGCATAACACTGACAAAGACACAGAAAGACTGAATCATAGTTTCTAGGTGTTAGGGGCAGGTGTCGAAATGTTATTATTGTATGAGAAAAAGGAGATAAACATGCATAGTGGCATAAAGAAAGACCAGAGTACCTGTGAACCGACTTTGCTAGAGTTAGACACTAGCTGTGCAGGATCAGCACCTTCTTTCACCTTATCAATGTACGGTCGAACCTTCTCTTCTACAAGTTCATCATACTGTATTGCCAAACATAGAACACAGAACAATAAAGCTATCAAAGTTTTCATGGATCAAACCAGTAACAGCCAAGTCCAACAATAAACAACCATGTAACTTCCTACGATTCATATGACTGCCATTAAAGAATGAATTAGCATACTTTCTGTTTCCGCCATTTCATCTGCCATGCTGTATCTAGAAAGCGTTCCACTAGTTGCTTCTGCCCAACCAGAAGCGTGTTCCTTTCAAACTGTCTTTTTGGATCCTTCAACTCATCTTCACTCCAATCAGTCTCTTTTAATGGAAGATTTAAATCCTTTAATCACAACAAATCTGTGTGTCAGAAATGAGGAATATAACAAGAATGGGATTATAAAAATTGTCATAAGAAACTAGTTCATATTTTATGAGGACAAGATAACCAGAAGACATACTCCCCAATTAGGTGGTCTTGGTGGAACTTCAAGCTTCATAACCTCAGCTTCTATCTTCTTTCTTGCTTTGTAATAGGGTACATTTCTCACAACAACAGGGTCCTCCCTTGCCCTGATAGGATCAATTGCAAATAACAACTGCCAACTAGAACTAGTAAGAAAATTCATTGCAATAACAATATAATAATAATCAATGATAGTAATATAATATTAAGGTCACCGCCAAGCCAGACACCAAATTTGTGTATGAGATGAGACACCCTTGTCTGTTGGACATGGGACCCACTTCTGCACAGTCATCTCGCTGCTAAAGCCTACAGAGGTGTACATACTCTACCCCCTCTAGATTTGAACCTATGACCTCTTGCAAGGAAACACATGTTTTAACCATTAGTCCCACTCAAGTTTTACCAATATATATAGGGTAAAAATATGGTATACAGTCTCCAAGAAAAAGGTAATCTGAATCATAATTTTAAATTCAAACATGTTTCAGTATTATCAACCCTTTCACATTAAATTCTTCAGTTTGCATCTTGAAGAAGTATTTTGAAGAGATGAAACTAAAGACATCCTAAAAATATTTCTGGAACATGTAATATAGAATTGGTACCCATATTGCAGACACTAAACTAAAGTAGCAGAGACTTGCAATTTCTTTTGCACTTGATTAAGAAGTAATCAGATAAATAGCATACATGGATGTAAATTACTATAATTGAATTGAGCACTTCTCAATAAAACTGAAAGAGTTACAAATCATCCTAATTTTGAGGAAGTTGTAAGAACCATTAACCATCAGAGCAAGCCCCTTTGCAGTCAACACTTATACAAGCACCCTATATATATTATAAAGGGACTATTCATCGATGGTGTATATTTCAAAACATTGATGATACTAACAACAGAGTGTATGCATCAAGAATTCAAACTCAAACCTACTGATCTAACAATAAATGTAAACAAGAAGTCATTTGTGGCTAAGAGATAAAAACTAAATCATTCAATTTGCACCTCAAAAATAGAACATTAACAAGAGCAAATATATAAACTATATAGTGTTTGAGAGATCAAACAGGAACAACACCTACTCTGATATCCACTATGTGAAAATTCCGTTTACCTCTTGAATCCTATTGCAGCAACTTGAAGATACTCACCTAACTATTCATTTTAACTTAACAATCTATTTGCAGTTTACTATGGAAAACACTGAATACATCACTGCAAACTACACAAATAAACCGCGGAAGAAATACAAGTGCGGAAACAAAACTGAACAAGAACAGATCACACACAAATTTGACACAGTTACTTTTGGACCAATGCTCGGAAAAACCCAATACGGGAAAACTGGTGCAGCAGCTGAGGGTTTGTATATTGTGCAGTAAATATTTCTAAGTACAAATCTATGATTGACACATCCATCAAATCATACAGAGAAATTGATAGAAGAGATCTTGTGAGACAAACCTCACTCTTCCAAGGGAACCCGACACTGATCAACACCAAAACTGGACTGCCCTGTGCAGTCTCTGCGTCACAACGATGGGTGCCCTCAATCTCTACTCTGGTCTCTTTGCTTGTTGGAAACTGAAGCCTTCTGGCCTCTGGAAACTCTCTTTGAGATCTGGCACTGACCCAACATTGTCTTCCCTTCAGCTTCTGCGCAGTGACTGCGTAAACACTGCATCACTAGCTCTGTGCTGCTACTGTTACTCTCTCTGTCTCTGCTGCTATGCACTCTCTGGCTCAGGAATCCTTCCAACTAGAATCACTGCCCCTCTTTGCAAAAGATCTCACGATCAAATTTTCTCTCTAAGCACCGCTCACTAAAAAAATCGATCTATGATCTCTGCCAAATGTATTTTCCAAATGACCCTTAAGCCATTCTTATAGACTTCTCGTTGAAACTTCAACGACCCAAATTAGATCTCTAATCAATGGCTAAGATTAACTTTTGACTTGATCCACCTTTTCTAGAACATTCACACCCATATTCTATTAATTCACTTTAATTATTTTATTTTCCTAATTTTAGAATTAAGGTCCCTTTAAAAATAACTAATTATTTTGATGGAATCCAATCTGGATGGAATTTCACCAAACGATTTTGGGTTATCTGAAATACATATGTCTAAGCCTCTCCACAAAATTTGAGACTTAGAGCACATCCGATGCTACCCCAAATCAACACTCCCTCTTAGCAAGGAATGTGCTCTAACGATATGCCCTGCTGCACACTGCTCTGACCCAGAAGCATATCCCTTTGCGCTGCTGATGTCTAAGACTATTGCCCATCAACTCTGTGCAAACGGTGCATCAGTACTGCTGCTGACACTGCAACTCTCTCTGAATTCTGCATCCATGCTGCTGCTGACTCTACCACTGCCAACTGCTACTGCATTGCATCACAGTTGCTTTCTGCAACTGAAAAACATCCAAAATTGGACAAGTATAATGCATCTCGATGATAAAGATCTGACTGCCACTAGCCTCTGCGTTGTCACTCTTAAGTTGTTGCGCTACTACTGGCTTTTGCATTGTGCCTTCCTGCACTGCTGCCAACTTTGCTCTACGCTGCTCAGACTTTGGTACTGCTAACTACTACACTGTCACTTCTACACTCCTTTGCATCAACAGGCATCCGTCCATCCTGCTACTTCTGATTTGGGCTCCCGTAGCAAGGTGATGATCCGAGAAGTGGACTCCTCAAGGATCTTGCCCAATCTTGTAGATCTCTGAGTCTACAACTCCAAATCAGCCCACCTCCTTCCTGGATGTATATGGGAAATCATAGTAAATTCATCCTCCTCTATCTTCGTTGCTCCGGCTTGAGGATCATGCTTCTCATCCTTGTCCTTCTTTCTGAGAGGACACTGTGTGGCATAATGTCCCATCTCGCCACACCGGAAGCATTTGATCTTTGACAGATCCTTCTTCCTCTTACGCTACTCTGGCTGCGCCTTTGATGCAAGGGTCGCATTCTCCTCCTTCTTGATCTTCGAACCGCTACTACTGTCAACCTCAAGTTGACACTGGAGTAAGTCTCTCCTCATCTCTTCTTGTTGAAGAGCTGCCTACATTGACTCCCAGTCCGGCAAGTTCTCTCTACTCAGGATGCTCTAGACAAAGACTTGGTAGTCCCCGGAGACAGAGTTGAGGGCCAATCTGACCATCTCGGTGGCCTTGGGAGTTGCTGCTACGACTCAGCTAATCTCGGTTTTCCAAAAGTCTAGACAGGAACGGATCAATATGCTCTCACTTATGCATCCTGGTGGTCCGCATTTTCTCCTCCAAAAACATCTTTCGCTTCTCAGAAGATCCCTCATACAACGTAGCCAACGCATCCCACATCTCCTTGGTTGTCCCTTTGGCTAAGATGTGTGAAACAATATGATCCTTCACTCCGTCAAGGATCAACTGCTTGCCTTTTGCCATATTCTTCTTGAAGGCCCTTAGTGGTGTTGCATCCACTAGTTCAGCTTGAGCGTTGTCAATAAAGTGCTTGAGGTCATGCTCATCTAGAAGGAAGGAAATCCTTGCCTTCCAAATTACATAGTTGGAGGCACCCTCCAACCAGCTGTGGTTACACAATCCGCTAGTTGCTATCTCACCTAACTATTGTCGATCTGCTCCCTCTCACCCTCTGCGCAGCTAGCTTTACGCACTCCTTGTGGAACAAGCCACAAAATTTGTTGCTGCTACACGAGGAATCTGGGTTTCTTAGGCAAGAAACTCTCTGAGATCACGAATCCCCAAAAACTGTGTTTCAGCTACTCTTCCTGACACTCTGCACCAGGAATCACTGCTGCACAGTCAACTGCGTCTCTCCAGCTGCTAATCTACATAGATTTGCTTCACTTCTCCCTTTGCCTCGAACAAACAACAATCTGGAACAATCCTACCTCTCTGTCGGCTCACTCAGAGAGATATTTTCCTGTTGGTCTAGCCAACTTGGCTTGGATTGCGCAATCAACTGGGAGATCAGTCTGCTGCTTACATAGCTCTTTCATCCCAGCTTTACCAACGTTGTATCTACTGGATCTGTTCTTCTATTCCTCTTGCACTCAGCTTAAACAAGCTCTTAAACCATGTGAACATTTCATTAACCTTTGGAATCCTATTGCAGCAACTAGAAGATATTCACCTAACTATTAATTTTAACTAAACAATTTATTTGCAGTTTATTACGGCAAACACTGAATACATCACACTACAACCTGCTCAAATAAATTGCGGAAACAAAACTGAACAAGAATAGACCACACACACATTTGACATAGTTATTTCTAGACCAATGTCCCCGAAAAAACCCAATGCGGGAAAACCGGTGCAGCAACTGAGGGTTTGTATATTATGCAGTAAATATTTCTAAGTACAAATCTATGATTGACACATCCGTCAAATCATACAGAGAACTGACAATAGAGATCTCGTGAGACAAACCTCAGTCTTCCATGGGAACCCGACACTGATCAACACCAAAACTGGATTGCCCTGCGCTGCCTCTGCAGTGACTACATCACTCTGCACAGTGTCTGCATCACAACGATGGTTGCCCTCTGTCTCTATGTTGGTCTCTCTGCTACCTAGAAAGTGAACCCTTTTGGCCTCCGGAAAATCTCTCTGGGATCTGGTAGTGGCCCAATGTTGTCTCCTTTGTAAGAAAACTACTTCCCTTCAGCTTCTGCGCAGTGACTGCATAAGCAATGCGTCACTAGCTCTGCGCTGCTACTATTACTCTCTTTGTCTTTGCTGCTATGCACTCTCCGGCTCAGGAATCCTTCCAACCGGAATCACTGCCCCTCTCTGCAAAAGATCTCACGATCAAATTGTCTCTTTGAGCACTACTCACAAAAGAAATCAATCTTTGTTCTCTGCTCAATGTATTTTCCAAATGACCCTTCAAACCATTCTTATAGTCTTCTCGTTGAAACTTCAAAGGCCCATATTAGATCTCTAATCAATGGCTAAGATTAATGATTGACTTGACTGCCTTTTCTAGAACATTCACACCCATATTCTATTAATTCACTTTAATTATTTTATTTCCCTAAGTTTAGACTTAGGGTCCCTTTAAAAATAATTAATTATTTTAATAGAATACAATCCAAGTGGAATTTCACCAAACGATTTCTGGGTTATCTGGAATGCATGTGTATAAGGTTGTCCACAAAATTTGAGACTTAGAGCACATTCGATGCTACCCCAAATCAACATAGTATGTGTAACAGTTTATGTCCCAAAATGGTTGTAATATTCTTTTTCTTGATCTGGTCAAAATGGACGAAATTTACCCATGGTATTTGCTTTCGGTTTTCGACGAAAAATAATAAAATAAGGTTCTAGAGAGTCTATCAAGCCTTTAAGAGGGGACAGAAGCTAGGCATTTGGATCATTCGGGTCTATCTATCTTATTGTGTTTCTCTTGAGAACTTGGCGTGGCCAGTTCCAATTGGATCTCGGGACAAAAACCCCACGGTGGATTTGTATGGTCCAGTGTTGCGAACATCTCGATAACATCCCGATTTTATCTCAAAATCACAATTTTTTGGCCTAGTCGATGTTTTCCGATTTTTAAAGATATTTTTATGGTATCTTAGTTTTGTCGATGTTTGCTGATTTTTTATCGATATTTTCCCGATTTTTACGATTTTTTTGTTTTTCGGACCCTTACCAATTTTATCCCGATGCCGATGTTAGCAACATTGGTATGGTCGATCGAGTCAGGATTCACAAAGGTGCTTCAATGTCTTAGTTTAGTGTTTAATGCGAAGTCATGCATACCATTTGCAGGGGCTTCATTCTTATTTCTAAGGTCATGTCTCTTCGTTTCCAGCTAATAATATAAATAAAGGATTGCAGTGTTGAATCCTATTTCTATTCTTGTTCTAGCTGAAAGTTTACTTGAATCAGAACAATAAAATACGCTAGATCTATGATAATTTCTATTGATTGGGATATTACAGTAGTATCAGAGTTGTGCATCCTGTCAGGCTGAGGATTTTTGCTTACAAGATTTTCGTAACTCCAGTGGGATTTCTTCTCACCCTAGCTACCAGTTTCCATCTTCGGTGGTATCCAGTATCACCCTAGTTGGTCTCTTATTTTCAGTTAATTTTTGAAGTTCTGCTATTTCCAATTCAAGAATCATAAAGAGGCACAATATTTATTTGCCTGGCCAGATTGTTTTATATAATCTTTTAAGAAAACTGAATTCTAAAAGATTAGTCATGAGCCACAATTTTGGGCAAGGTGAGCTTCAATTTCTGGTAGAATTTCACTAGTGTTATGTTTCTCGGACATCGAATTTCTCGTTTGTATAGGATCCAATTCCTTGGAGTTATAAGGGTTGAGTTTCTGAAATTTTGCAGGCCACCAACACTGTCTCCAGGAAAGTTAAATGCCTAGACCAAGAGTATTCTTGTCGGTCCCATAGCGAAAGCAGATCTAAGGTGATCTAAAGATTAAGGATAAGCCATAGACAAAAGGTTTTACAGAGGATTGGCGGTCATAAGGCCAAGTAACCAATTGTAGCAGTGCGGAGGTTGATTTGAATGCTTGCAATAGTTGCAATCTCCCAACAGCGCACGGGCCAAAGACACCCTCATTGTTGATCCAAAGTAGTCAAAACCGTCAGTACCTTTTTGTAACGCTGACAGGCCAAAACTTATGCATAGTGAGGCCTCCAGTAAGACCGCAAACCCTAGTAATTGATATGGAAGATCTGTCTGGAGCTGAGTTTCGATAGCTTATCCACAATAGTCAATAAGTAAGGGTCAATTCTTGCTAGGGCAGCATCTAGAAGCATCATCACGCACGCCGAGCAGAGAAAGATCACGGGACAGAGGTTGGGGATAATTACCGTGGCCGTTGTTCGATGGATTGCAGGGTACCCATGGATCTTCACAATCGTAGCCTAAGTCCTGTAGAATCTCACAGTGAGGAGCCGGATGATGGCCCAATAGCACGCCAAGATTCTAGTATCCAAGATCATGCAACAGTTCACCTCCAATCCTGATGCAGTCCAGAACAGAATCAATCAATTTTTGGGGATTGGGCAAGTAATCAATCGGTGGAGGCTACAAGAGAAAGAGCCACAAGGTCATTGCTCAGGTTTCATGGCAAGAGGCCAAACCAGGATCATCGACCATGGGTAAGCGATTGTGGGCACATCAAGATGCTGTAAGACTTTAAATAGAGATCTCGAAAGCTCGGCAAGATTATAAGGTCGTGGAATATCGATTTGTGGAGGTTGACCACACTGCACACAGATCTTCCAAAGCATAAATGTTCACCAAACCAAGCGGCCCTTCCAATAGCATGTGAGCTTTCTTACCAACCACAGAGTTAGGTGTGGGCGGAAATAAGGCTTAGCAAGGTTCATCTAAGCGAGATGAGAGACCATTGTTCGCTGGCAGTAATTGTGAAGTTGAAGGAACACTGACACATCGAGCTGCGGATTACTTATTTCAAGAAGAGATCAAGTCTCCCAAGGAAGGCTCAAGCCATTGGTGCATTTGATTCTCCAATTTCAGGAAGGCCGAATAATTTTGTAATATCCATTACTTGTAGTTCTGCTCCGGTTAATCTATTCGTGAATAGCTTTAACTCTGTGAGGCTCATAAATGTTCACCACACTGCACACAGATCTCCCAATGCATAAATGTTCACCAAACCAAGCGGCCCTTCCAGCAGCATGTGAGATTTCTTACCAACAACAAAGTTAGGTGTGGGTGGAAATAAGGCTTAACAAGGTTCATCTGAGCGGCACGAGAGACCATTGTACGCTGGCAGTAATTGTGAAGTTGAAGGAAGACTGTCACATCGGGCTACTAATTACTTATTTCAGGAAGAGATTGAGCCTCCCAGAGAAAACAGAAAATCCTTGCGCCAAAAAACCCTAGGTCGAAAACAGAAAATCCTTTCGCTGCGTTTCCCACGTGTGGAGAAGAAGAGACTCCAAGTGATGATCGAACCAATCAGATGAGGAGAGAATGTGTGATGATGGATGAGTGAAAATGACCTCCAACGTTGACCTATTTATATCCATCAGTGAGGGTGTGTGACACAAATGCTGGGGCTTCAAGCCTACATTTCATTTCAGGCCGACCTACACATATTTTGAATAAATTCAAAATAAATGTTCTGCTCATCGGATCAAGATGATCTTTAGATCGATCTCGCACCTCTCCGAAAGAGGAATCCAATAAAAATATTGCCGTCTTCATCTGAGCATCAAAACATGGAGATTGGACCTAGTTGTCCAAAATTAACACTCCCTCTCAACTAGGGAGAACTCCATCCATCTATGCCATCCAAACATCGTGCGTCATCCCGCCATAACTTGCTTTGCTAGCTTCTTTATTTCAGAACAAAAGTGGGTCAATCACAAAGACATCACTTCCGGCTGATAGATTCAGCCCAGAGGTCCGAAACCTCTATAGGACCCAAAAGAGTCTCATACGAACCCGAAGTTGGTTTACCTGACCCGAAGTCAGTTGGAGGTCCGAAACCTCACTAGACTTGATCCCAGATCAAGTGGTCGGACACATGCCATCCTAGACATAAAGAGTATGACAATCTCCGATGTGTCCATCGGTCTTTTCTACTGGTCTCTAGCTTTTCCCACCTCACTAGCCAAATGAGAGGTACTTCCCATGAGTCTGGGACTCAATGGGTAGGATGCATACGGGGCACAGATCATGAGAGGTGAACCAACTCAACATCATAATGGTGGGGCAAAA